>NDGN011551379.1:0-30878 GCA_002564285.1 Tympanoctomys barrerae | reverse complement strand
TAAGATGTCTAAGCCCTAATGTCTAAGTCAACACTATTGATAATATAATATGAAGGATTAATTGTATTATAATTCATAGGTTTTACAGCAACTGTTGACAACTGTTCAATTGTCTGCTTTTTTTTTTTCTGTTGATACCTGACCTATTAAAACTTTTAGAATTCCTAGGAGAAAAAACAAAAAACAAATGTTAAGTTTGTATAAATAATAGATATAGACCCTTGGAGCTATATAGAATATTCATGAACTGTGTTTATACTCACATGGTTCCTCTAACACTTTAAATTAATGTGTTGTAAATAGACAACATAAATGTACAAATTTTTCTGTCTTATTACACTCACGTGGGAACCTTAAGAAAGGAAGAGTGTTGTTTTTTATTTTCTCAGGAGAGGTTATTTTATCAAATTTTTTGATAGTTATTTGAAAATGTATGGGGGGTGTGTATGTATTCCCTGTGCTAGGTTTTACCATTTATTCCCTAAGTGTGGCTTGACTACCTTACTGGTGGTAAGGCAAATTGCTAGGTGTCACAGTTACTCTGGGAGTTCCTCTGAGGAGATATTTGGATGTTGCCTTTGAATTTAGAACAATAGGTGAGATAAAAGCTTGGTTCTAAAAAGGGTTTTAAAAGCTAGAGTGAAAAGAAAAAAAAAAGCTAGAGTGCTTTAGATTCCACAAGTAAACAATGCACTCTTACTTTAAAGATCTTATGAATCATATAAAAATGTATGAGTTTTTAGTTGGATAAATTATATCAATTAGTGTAGCATATGGTCAGCAAACAAACAAAAACCTACTTCACACAAACTTAATTTTGAATTAAAAGAAAATTGAAGAAAAAATATTTGTGCTATTGAAAATTTGTTTTAAATAATCCAACTATGTTATTTTGCGTCGTCCTTCAAAGAGCATTCTTTATTACAAGCCGCAGTGTGTTGAAGATATTATTTCCAAACTGATTTCAGAAACTTTGTGGGTCATAAGATTTTCAAGCACAGTAATGAGGAAGGTAGCCAACTTTGTCAGCTTGCATTGGTAAAATAAAATTGGTTCATAAGTAATATTAATTGCATTTAAATGAGACTAACAAATTAGCCTGTGGGAAAAAAGCATATTATTTTCATATGACTAAAATTTTAAAATTAGACTTAAATGGGTTAATGACTACATAATAGTCTCCTATGTAATGTCTTTGTTTTAATTTATATCACTTTGCATTGTGAATTAGTTAGATTTTAGAGGGAAGTGACAAGTAACCCTCGTAAGACAAATACAGAGCTTTGAGAAAGCAGCTTTTCTCATTATTGACAACATATTGATTTGTAACACTCTTGATGCGGTGATGTGTCACTGTGATTTGAATAAACCAATTTATCCCATGTGTTGTCAAACTGAAGCAGTATTACCAAAAGAAGAGTGTGTCTTTATTCCAGCTTACGGAGGTTAAAAGTTAAAGGTTAGGGGTTAGCTTAAAAGCATCATCTGCCTAGCTGCTTAACTTTAAACTGATCAATTTAATGAAAATCTGTTTTACAGATGTTGTTTTAATGTATTTGGCAGGATTTAGGCAGCTTTAACATTAGACATATGCTAGTAAAAATTATTTCTTTATTTGACCAGAACAACACCTTTCCTTTTATGTTTAAGGTAGATGGCTTGTGGGTTACAATATTTTGGCAAAGAACCCAGAGGCGGAATGTGTTGATGACCTTTCCATATGGACTAAAAAAAGAGAATACCTTTATGTCTATTGCAAACAATGACTGCAAAAACAAACAAAGCTGTAGTCATTTTTGGCAGTGTTATTTTCCTTATGATTTTTTGAAGAGCAATTTTGTTATTGTTAAGAAACTCTTGTACATTTTTTCGAATGAAATTCTCAGAAGTGCTAAACATGATTGAATTTTTCAGCTCCTTCAGGAATTTTAATGTTGAAGTAAAATAAAAAATAAATGAAATTGAATATTAACCATAATCGACACTTTGAATGTAATAATGTATACTTAAAGTGAAATGAGCTTAAATAAATACTAAATGCCTGGATTGTTACGTTAGTCTTGTAAGATAAATCTGTCTATCATCTACCTATATTTCTCTACAAACATATATTACTATAAATACAAATCACAGTGGCTTTAAGTTAATCAATTTATTAGACTGAATTTTATTTCTCTAGCTTCATGCTTTTGCATCTTTTACATATTTTAGCCCAATTATGTTCATAATGGGTCCTTAATAAATATTCCCATGATCACTAATGGACTAATAAATTAATTGAGGAATGGATTTAAAAAACCCCTTTACTTGCAATCTTCACTTTAAAAATGCATTGCAATTCCTTTTGAATGATCTAAACCGTTTCCATAGGGTAAGATATAATGAAACCCACTTAGCATTACACAAACTGGGGAGAACAAGCAGGACTTTGGCTACCTTTCAGATTTACAGAAGTTTCTTCTTGACTAGGGGTAATGAGCGCTCTTAGGCCATCTGGCCGGTGTGGCCTCCACCCTGTACAGAACACATCCATGCTCTAGATACACCTGCTTCTTAGCCGCTCCCTTACTATGATGTGTATTTTCAAGTAAGGTGTTCACAGCTTTTCTGGTTCAAAGTCAAAAGTAATTCTATGAGCTTTGCATCTGCTTTCATCTGCTAGGAGTGTGGCAGAGAATTTTGCCTCACCATAATGCTATTTTCACTTTTGGATTTCACATTGGCTGAGAGCAGTGAATACATCGTTTGTCTTCATGGTGAGCCAAAGAACATACAGGGAAGTCAGGCATAGGAGACCTTTAATACAACATTCCCCAAAAGACATATTTGGGGTTTTCTCACTATCCATGTTATAGATATAAGAGTCTGAATGAAGAACTGAAAACAATGGAGGGTGAAAAAAGGTACATCGGGAAAAGTATGTGCAAAGAAAGCAATAATTAGCTTCACTTACCCCCCCCCTTTTTTTTTTTACTGTTTTTACTGTAGCTAATAACTAGATCAATCTGGAGTTAACTAAGTCACAAGAATTTCATTTTACTAGACTTGAGTCCAACTTTGCAAGTTATAATAACCAAATACACCAGATATGTACCATTTCATTTTTTGAACAGTCATTGTCCCCTTGTGAAGGTAAAAGCTGTCAGGAGGTAGAGTGGTACTTATTTGAATACAAATTATTGTGCAAAAGAAACTGGAGTACAGCTGTGTGGCTAAAAATCCCAACCAAGTTTTTCTTTATGTATTCTAAACATTTGTTTAGGTAAAGAAAGCTATTTCCAGAGAAAAATGAAAGTTTTTTTTTCCTGAACATAATCCAAAATATTGAAATTTTTGCACTGCTTGTATTAGTTTCAGATTTATGTTCATTTCAAGGTTGAAATGCAAAGTGAAATTTAATTCCAGTTACACGATTTCTTTTAAAATTAATCACAATTCAAAATTTCTTATGGTATTTTCATAAAAAAGAGAAGTAGAGGTTAAAGAAAAAAGTTTCTGAAATAGAACAATTCACGCTTGCCAAATACCTTTACCTAAGAAATACAAAGATCAAATAAAGAGGACTCAGTTAGCTAATAGCCACTAACACATCACTTCTGTACTGAGCTCACAGCTGACCGGCCCAACCAGCTACACCTACTTCTGTTTTTAACCTCATAATTTACTGAAACACAGCCATGGGTTAGAACAGAGATACTGCAGCACAAATACAGACTTCCTTTTTGTTTGTTTTTACTGCATCCAGATGGCAAATAATAATAATATATTGTTATCTTATGAGCTGAGGAGCCTCTTTACATACACTCAGGAAAAAAGAAAAAAACAAAACAAACAAACAACCGGCCAGGGAGATGGCTTAGTAGAGTAAGCACATGCCTGGCAAGTGCAAGGGCCTGAGTTCAATCCCCTGTTCTGCCAAAAAAAAAAAAAAAAAGAAAGAAACACTCAGGAAAAAATAAAGGCCAAAAAATGTATCTATTGAAAATGTAGAAGGATACATAACCATCCCTAGAAAGACTGATTTAGATCAGATGTTGGAAACTTACTACTCTATGAGGGGATAGACAAAAAAAAAAAAAAATTAGCATGTGAAATTGTTGTCAGCCCAGACAGATTTGACAGGAAAAGCACATAAAGCCTCTCCATCTTATGTTCTATATGTCTTTCTTTAACTAGTGCTGCCAGCCCCATACACCTCAGGCTATCATACTGTTTTCTATTTTTTAATTATTAATATTTTACACCAATCAGATCTCAAAACAGAAATACTCCATATTGCAAGATTACCTAATTTCCCAAAGAGAAGCATTCAAATAAGTAAGAGAAGGAGGCCTTTGGAAAAATACACAAGTAAAATCAGAGTAGTACATTCACAAGTGTAAATGACTTTCAGGTCTTTTCCAGTATATGGTTTTAAGGACCTGCGTCATCTTGATGAATTGGTCATATTTGGGGGGAGAGAAGCATATCAGAAACCAGGGCTAGGTATAGTACTGCTCTTCACTTAAATGTTCTTTCATTTACTCTATTTAAACACACAAGCTCCCATAAAATCACCACCACCACCACCAGCAGCAGCAGCAGCAGCAGCAGCAGCACCCAACTACATCTCAGAAATATAGTCAAAAATGTGCATCCCCTCCCCACCCCCAGTTGCGGGCCAACTCGTACTGTATGATTTATGTAACTTTTTATGTATAACTTGTGTTTGCTCTATCTCATGTGAAACATGGGTATGGTTTAACTGAAAATAGTAAATGGCTCATTTGTCACCCAACCTGAGGTCATTTAGGTAAAGCAGAAAAACGTGTCATCTCATAATTAATGTTCCTTCCTTGTGTTTCCTGGGACAAAGTCTACCTACTCCTATCAGTGGAACTTGAGTGAATTTTCCAGTGTTCATGTGAGTGCCGGGATGGCAGGCGGTAACACAGCCAGGCTCATATGTGAGGCAGGCTTCATGCTGCTGAAAGGGTCTTGGCCCAGGGTGGAATGAGGAGGAGCTGGCATGTTCATAATGACCACAGTTCTGCTTCCAGAACATCTGGCCTTCCCAAGTTCTACTGGATATGCTTTACCAAGTTTGCTTTGAGTCTGGGCCTCAGCTCAGGCTGAGTTCAATTAGATGTGGAGATTTGTTCATTATTCAGCTAATTCAAGCTTTAAAGAAAGGTATTCCCCCCACCTCAAACTATCAGGGTATTTCTGGAGAGCAAATGGGGATACAAGTTATGCAAAAAGGAAAGGACAGCCATGGAGAGGTAGCTACCTATTGGGAAATGTCTTTGGAGATTCAATAATATAGGAGTGTGATGACTGGCATTGTTACAAATGTTAAATTTCTGCAGCATATGCAAATGATGTCTCCAATTATTACTTCCAATAAATACGAGAGCATTAGTGAGCACTTGGCATAAGCCCACATCTGAAATGTCACTGTGTATTGTGTCTGTGTCTGTGAATCTTTTGGGATCTTCCTACATGCTGTTCTTAGAGGGTTTTCTAAGATGATGATTTATAACTCGCATCTCCAAATTACAGCTTATATTCTTGTGATTAGATGCTAGGGATGATGATGTATTAAGGGTTAAACCCAAAGACCCAGTCATCAAAAGTTTCAAGTTTTGTTTTTTCCAACAATGATTAAAGGAATGCATGTGGCTTGTCTTTTGAATTATCAGTCGATATAGTACAAATGTCACTTGCATATGTTGGCTACAGTTCTTGGCCTTGTACACAACAGCACTTCTTGATTAGTTTAAGGCAGGGATTATTTTGGAAATTTGAGCATAGGCTAGAACTTTTCTATCAGTTGAAACATTTATGTAGTTCTTCACAAATGGGGATAGGGCTATCCATGTATTACTAGAAAATAAGGAAAATCAGGGCCGGCCAGATAGTTTAGCAGATTAAAGTGCCTGCTTAGGCAGACACAGGGGCCAGGATCCACCCCCAGTATGCACTGCCAGCCTGGCCCCAGGGCATGCTGAGATGCTGACTGAGATTGGGCATGGTGATGTGTGCCTGTAATCCCAGCACTTGGGAGGCTGAAAACAGGAGAATCACGACCAGTCCAACTTGCATAGTGAGACCCTCTACTATACACATGAAATTTTTTAAAAAAGAAAGTTTATGGTTGAAGAATTCTATCCTTGTATACCTGCTGCTAAAATTAGTTGACCACAAGGCTGATGGTGGAAAGGAATGAGCTATTGATAGATCCAGTTGGTTAACTCCAACCTGGAAAGAAAACTTCTAAAATACTGATTTTTATCTCTTATGGTGTGTACTGTGGAAAGAATTGCATCATATGGAGTTCAAAAGGGATTGTTTATATGTGGTCAAATACAATACGGGAAAGGATATAGCAAAGATACTCTTTCTTCTGATGCCAGCCTTACTATCAACAGTGTGACCAGTCTGGTAATTGACCTAGGTGTTTACTGTCCTTTATAATGGCACAACTGATCAAAGAGGTGACATTTACTGACGACTATCATAATGAATTAGAATGTGTTACGTACATTGTCTCATTTACTATTTTATTAGTCATCTTTCCTTATTGGGGTAAAATACCTGCCATGCACAGCTTATAGGAGACAAGGTTTATTTTGGCTAATGATTTTGGAGGCTTCAATCTGTAATCAGCTGTCTCCAAGGCAGAGACACCAGAGCAGAGGGGCCAGCAGAGGACAGCTGCTCCCCACATGGTTCGGGGGAACCCACCTTGGTGGGGGAAGAGCCGGGAAGAGGATGGTTTTATAGCCTTCTGGGTTGTGGCTACCAGTGAGGTTCTACCTCCTAAAAGCACATCTGGAAAGGAACTTCTTGATGGATTAATCTATTGATGAAGTGACTGCCCCATATTCTAATCACATTCCAAAAGTGCTGCTACCTTTGAACATGAGCCCCTTGGCAGATATTTTTGTTCCAGATCATAATACTGTCCCTAAAATTTGAATGTTATCCTTTTCTTTTAAATGTTAGAAAGCTGAAATTCAGAGAAAAGCACCTCACTGAAGTTCTCACAGACAGTAAGAGCCTATGCTCGACTTGCAGCTGTGGCTTCCTCCTAGCTACGCTCTGGTCCATTCATGATTCTTGGTTAGTAAAGAAAACTTTTTGTATGAAACACCAGGTGCATGAAAGGAGGAAGAAAGACTGGGGATTCGAGAAGTGAGTGCACAGTTTTGTCCAGGGCTTCCTCACTTTGGAGCTCAGTCTCGTACCTACGCAGTAGCAGGTGTCATTAGGATGCTGGAGCCAAGAGAGGCAGAGCGGTAGGGTTCCACATGTGCAGACACTATCAGGGCGGTCACCTTACAATCAGCAGAAGGAGGATTTCTAGTTAAAATTGTCATCTATATGTTTTCTGTCAGAACTGAATTTTTTTTTCCTTTTACTGGCAAGTTTGGGTGTTGGTACCTGAAAAAGGACTAATAGAATAGTTATCACTTTTAGTGCCTGAGTTCTCTATGTTCATTAGTAAAGGACCATGGAGTCTTCTTTAATTCACTGAGGTCACCAAAGCACTTCAACAGTAATGGAGCAAGTGTTTCCCCACTGGCTGGAAGAAGAATGTGCCTCCCTGAGTGTGCAGCTTTCTCCATTGGAATAACTGAAGCACAGCCAGCTCATTGTCCATCACCATCTAAGTCCTTTTTCTTCTTTCCTCCTTTTCTGTCCTTTCCTTTCCCTGGAATTCTTTTTCCCTTATCTCTACTTGGAATTGAACCCAAGACCTTGCACATATGAGGCAAGCACTTTACCACTAAGCTATGTTATAATTTAAAAAAAAAATTGGAGACAGGGTCTCATTCAGTTGCTCAGGCTGGCTTTGATTTGTAATCCTCTTGCTTCAGCACAATGAGTAGCTAGGATTATAAGGATGGGCCACCTTGCCGGCATCCCTCTGACTGCTAGAAGGCATCCTGATTGTTTGCTACTTGTTACACTAAAAATTATTGAATAATATTATCTTTTACTTCTGACTTTGATCCATTTTTGCACAAAGTTTCAGGGATTTAAGTCCAGCATGTGTTGCTCATGAACTCGCTTTTCTTTCTTGCCTCAAAATTTTGCTGATGACTTTTCTGTAAAGCCTGAAGTCTTGTTAGAACTCTACAGATGGACTGAATTTAGAGATATGTGGGGAATTTGACTGTCTGAATGTGAAAAGTCCTTCAAAAAGTCATTAAAATCATAACATTTAGCTGTACTTACTAATGAGATAATCTTTTATTGGAAATGCAGAACAGTTTTAATTCCTGAAGGTCATAATTGTTAACAGTATAGAAGCTCCAAATGACTATACCTTGTTGGTATGTGTAAAGCATATCGGGATATTTTGACTATGTACAGTATATTTAACTACCTGTTTGACAAGCCTGAGAATAACACCAGCATACGTCCTTATGGCCTAAAATTGTGCCTTGTTCAATTGCAGGAAATCAGGTAGCAGATGTAATTGCTACCATTTCTGAGAGCCAATTCATAAAGCATCTTGTTCAGACTGGATATATTTGCAGCACTGACCACTGAGTGACCAAGTAGTAACATCAACGATGGAGAAAAAGAAAAATCATTCTCAAGTTTTATACTAAATGAATAGTGTTGTTGTTGTTTTTTAATTCACATGCTAAAATATGCCTTATGAAAATGCCAGAATTGATCTTCCAGATTTTTTTAATTTGGTCAATTTATATTATACACCAGTTTGAAAGATAGAAAACACTTCTGTATTACTAATGTTAAATGTCACTATATTTGAAGTGGAATTCCCTCAGCATCTGTTGAGAAATAATAGACTAAAAACAGGTTCTGATATACTATTGTTGCTTGATTGTGGCTTTTTAATAGAAAAATAAGTAATTAAAAATCCTATTTAATGGTAAAGCCATACTAAATTTTTTCAGGATAAATGTTTCCCGAGAAGTTGTTCCTTATTCTTGTAACTAAATTCATCAAAAAGAAAGGCAAAAGGAATTCACAAATAACTTTAAAAAAAAAGAGTACAATTTTTTTTTTTTTGCATTTATGACAGGGTCCACAAGGTCTACAGGGTCTCACTGAGAAGATTGGACTCATAGTGATCTTTCTGTTTTCAGCTTTCCAAGTGCTGGGATTATAGGTGCGCGCCACCCTGCCCATTCTCAATTGACATCGCAGCGTGTCCTGGGGGGTGAGGCCAGCACAGCGGGCCCAAGGATTGAACCCCCAGTCCCTGCATCTGCCTAAGCGGGTGCTTTAATCCGCTGAGCTATTTGACTGGCCCTAGGAGTACAATGTTTAACACTCTAAATTTTCTAAATATTAGTAAAATAAAAATCAAGTTTATAAATAACTATATACATTCTACCTTATTTTTCTTGACCTAGAGATACAAAAAACTATGTTTTAGTCATAAATAAGAAAATATCTTCATTATTACCCAATTGCTTAATTTTATCAACATTTGTCTAGATGTGTGTTTCAAAACAGACCCTGAGAAATAATATGTACTACTAAGTTCCTATGCAGGTCACTAGGTCATTCAATTCCTTCCAATGGAGCTACGAGTACTCCTTCAGTTGCACCAAGTTGATAATTTCCTGGGAATCCATTGATACCGAAGTACACTGAAATTAGACACACACACACACACACACACACACACACACACACTCATGCACTTTTCCAAAACAATTTAATTCTTTCAATGAATGCAGAAGAAATTAGATTCATTTAGATCTCATGTATTAGGTGATTGAAAATACAAAATGCTGGAACCTCAATATTCTTCACATATTCATAGTTGTAGTTGTCTCCTTACATTGCTCAGATCTTGAATTGTGTGTATGTGAATGTGTGTGTGTGTGAGAGAGAGAGAGAAAGACAGAGAGACAGAGAGAATAAGAGAATACAATGTATGAAAAATGTTAAAAATGGATGAAGATCATGGGTTAATCATTAATTTCCCTGTTGTGTGTTAGAGTAGATCGCAGACATTTCCTCCTGTATGTCCGTGCATGTTCTCAGTCCCTAGCGATAATAAACCTTTGATGATGTTGTGCAAGATTCTTTGACAAGCATTGAAATCAGTTCTGTATGTACACATGACTAATCAAAGGTTCAGGGAACAGGATATGATTTGGTAAAAGTGATAGTTTCTCCAAAAAAGTCAATGTCCTCACTAATTGTGAGAGCACATGAAACTTTTTATGATAAACAAGGCAAATCATGAGCCCAAATGTGAAGTATTTTTTTTTCTTGCAGACTCTTGTAGTAAGTCTCTTAAGATGTATTTTAAAATGGAAACTTCTTCTCAAAAGAGTGTCTAGCTAATCAGTATTTCATTCTTTCCTTTGGTCTTCAAGTTACAATAGATACTACAAAATACTTAGAATATTCTTGAAATTCAGAGAGCTAGATAACCTGAACAAATAACTTCTTAAGTTGATGACAGTGTGAAAATGATGGAATAAGATAGCAAAGAAATGCTTAAGATGCACTTATTTGGTACGATGTGATTAAAAGCTTATAATTTCTGAGGGAGTTATTTTTAATTTATGAATTAATGATTAAAATTTATATGTAGCAACAACAAATATCTATCATTTTAACAGTGTGTTGCATTTTGAATCCCTTTTCTGCTTTGCTGTCTCTGATATTTTGTATATTTCAACAACTTAATTAAACTATAGCTCATATACCATGAAGTTTATCTCTTAAAACTAGAATTTCTTGGCTTTATACTATTCACAAAATTATGCAAACATCTTCATAATTAGTTTTGGAATGTTTTCATCATCACCAAAGTAAATCTTTTGCCATTTTAGTTGTCCACAGCCACCCCCAACCCTCCCTTCTATGACCCTAGGCAATGACTAATTGCTTTTTGTCTCTACATATTTGACTATTCTTGATATTTAATATAGATAGAGCCACAGGATATTGAGTGCTTTTTGAGTGTCTTCTTTTCCTTAATTTAATGTTTTCAAAATTGATCTGTGCTGTAGCATACATCAGCACTTTATGTTTTTGTATTACCAAATTTTATTGCACGGCTACAGTACATCTTATTTATCCCCCATTGTTTGGACGTTTGTGTTACTTCTACTTTGAAGGTATTATAAGTTATGATATTATGAACATTTATACTCAAGGCTCTGTGAGGATATAGGTTTTCATTTCTTTTGGGTGTGTAACTAGCATTTGAATTGCAGAATTGATTATCATAAATATTAATTCTGGATTCTCATCATTGCTAGCCAGTTCTTGTTTTGTGTAGATTCACTTCCTTTCTCTTTTCCTTTGAGTGTTCTTCAAACTTGTTATCGTTTCTTGGTCTTCTCAATGAGTTCAGTGAGAAAATCAATGCCAACATTTATTGAGCACTTGCTTGGTGGTGATCAGCCAACTGTCCTAAGTTCTTTAGGCATGTTGACTCATTCATCTATCCTTACAGAAACCTTTTATTGTGCCCATGTTGAAGATGAAGCAAGTAGGTCAATAAAAAACTGATTCATCAGACAAGGTCAGAAGCGCTGTTATCAGTGATGACTGAGTCAGAATTTGAAGTCAATCTAGTTACAGCATCTACATGTCAAATAGGGTGCTTAATCACAGAGAAGAGGCCACACCAAGAGGTGGCACTTGGAAAGGAAGGCCTTGTGTGGTAAAAGGATGAACACAGGGTTCATGGGAATAGGTGATGTTTTAATTTTTTTATTTTTTAAGTCTTTTACTTATTTGGTACAGAGTCTCCCTATGCAGCTCAGACTTGTTGTGATCCTCCTGTCTCATCCTTCCCAGTGCTAGGATTACAGGCACACACCACCACACCCAGTTTTGGTGGCCGGCACACCATACCTGAGGTTCTGGGGCTGACACGGCATGTGGTACTTAGGATCAAACCTGGGTCCTTGTGCTTGCTTAGATGGCCAAGCTATCTCCCCAGCCCTAGGTGATGTTTTAGAAGAATATGTATCCTCAGAAAAGTGAAGAAAACAATGAAATAGACAGCTGATGAATTACAATAATCACAATATGTAAGCTCTAGCTGTTTTTGATGATGGGATGTTAACCACTTAATTGATTCATCCTGTATTCTTTGAAAAATATCCAAAAACTGAATTCATTGTATTTGTAGGAATTAAAATGGGTATATTTTATGATAGGTTGAGTTTACTGAAATGCATTTTTCCAGATTGTTGTTCTAGTAGTGCACAAATATTTATTTGTCCTCAGTGGCTAAAAATGTCCTGTGCTAGATCCCAAAGGTGAATAAGACAGCTACAAAGGGAATGTGATATAGTCTCTCTCTTCATGAAGCACATCATTTTGTAGAAGAAAGTACACATCATTTTGTAGAAGAAAACACACACAGTTTTTCCTTGTCCCTGTTCACAGACTTTCTGCATTCTAGTTTCAGGGATGTCTTTAGTTAACACTTCTTAGCAATGCTTGCTATTTTGTGTTATTTAGAGAACTAATATTTACATTGTCTTTAGTATAGAAGGGAAAGATTAGAATCCACTCTTACAGAACTTGAATGAAGAGTCGCTGTGATTTTCTACACTCATGAAGACTGGAGACACACTTTTGAAAATCAATGAACACTAACAGTAAATTTAAATCTTTCCATGATTTTTGCCTTCATCTGTCCACTTACATGTTTGTGAGTTTATAATTCTTAGGATTTTACAATGGCTTTTGTATATAAAGAACAAAAGTTCTTGGTGCTTTTCTTGGTAATTGAAAGAATATTTTCCTTTTCTAAAAAATGATATATATTCCTTAAATCAGATATAGTAAATAATATTTTTCTGTAGCTATTTCAAGTTTAATTCTATTTGACTCCAGCACCTATAGATTTTCCTTGAAGTTTTCAATTTTTAGAGACCTTCATAAAGCCTGTTGACCTGGACAGGGTGAGGTCAAGATTTGGGCTGCCAGTTCTCCTACTGTTGGAACATTACTGTTGCATAATTTCTTCTCTCTGTTTACCATGAAAATAAATTAAGGGAAAATTATGAGAGAAAACATGATAAGCTTCCATATTATCTCATGCTCAAAAGATTCTCTGGAGCTGTTTTCTTGACTCTGAAACACAGTGAAACAATGTTTGGCTGTCTAGTTCAGCATTTAGGTCATGAACACTTGATAACCTTAATAAACATGGACAAATTGGGTATAAATTCTTGATGTTCTCTTGTTGTATGAGGGGCAGAGTGTGGAGCCAAGGTGTTGCATGTTGTCTAAGAGAAAGTGAAAGTTATCTACAACTATCTGCATATTTCTCTCTGTAATTTGAAGAAAAGTTTAAAAGAAAATCAGATGTTTTCATCTTCATGTGTCCAACTAACTTTTTCTCTATGTGGTATTTGGCAAACCTTTCTGTGTTTTAGTTAATATATTAGAAAATGAAAAAAATACTGCAGTGAGTTCTTAATTAAGGTATGAAAATAGCTTTGAAGAAAGTATTCTGAGATGAAAGCTTTTTTTTATATGTGGAAAACATTACTCATGTCTTGTCAGCACATCTAATCTGTTGGCATCGTGTTTTGTGCTTGGAATAAATTTCTGCTTTTATATTATTGGAAGGCACTTTCATTTTAATTTCTATAAGTACATTTGGTTACACTGTTATATTTAGGAGTTGTCATTCCTGAAAAGCCATTCTTAACTTTATCTGTGCCATTGGCCTTCAATTGAAATTTGCTTTGAAGAGGAATGGGGCCATATTAATCAACTTGAGAAGGGATGAATGTAATGTGTAGGAAAGAACTATTCGTGTTTCCTTTTATGTGCTTTGACTTCCACAGCCATTCTTTCTAAGAAGTTTTCCTGCTAAAAAAAACTGGGTATTAACATTTTTAAATACTAGTTTTCAAGTCTGTCAAGTGTGAATTTCCAAACAAGTAGTAGTAAGTGGAGCCCACTGCTGAAAAATTGATGTTCAAATAGTTTCTGTAGCTGACTTTTATTTTTGCCTTTGGAATGATAAAACAATGTTCAGAATAACAACTAAAATGAGAAAATGAGTATTGACTTAGTAGTATTTGAGATCGTTTTTGTTGTTTTTTAGTTTATGTATTTCTTTTTCTTTTTCTTTTTTTCAGAACCAGGGATTGAACTCAGGCCCTTGCACTTGCCAGGCAAGCGCTTATCCAACTGAGCTGTCTCCCTGGCCCCAGTATTTTAGATCTTGTCTAAACTCAATCATCCTAGCCTATAAGGGCTGAATTTATTTTGAACCTTAAATTATACCTATATCACATCACAGCCTTTTCATTGTCATATTTAATCCACAAATATGTTTTTATATGTTTTCTTAATTTTTTTTTGGAAGAACCAGGAATTGAACTCAGGCCCTTGTGCTTCCCAGGGAAGTGCTTATTCCACTGAGCCATCTCCCTGGCCCTATATGTTTTCTTACAGATAGGAATATGAATAAAAATTATGTATGAGCAAATAATTATGCCTCTTAAATCCCTTCCTATATTTGTTTATGTGATTACTTATCCATGTGTTTGTTCATTGAAAGTGAATTCTGTTAGAGAATATGCTAGAGACTAAGAACGTAGCCTTGCTTGACACAAGTCTTGCTGGAGTTTATGAATTAGTACAAGACACAGAGGCCAGGGAAATAGCTCAATAGAATAAGCGCTTACCTGGCAAGCACAAGGGCCTGAGTTCAATCTCCAGTTCCACCAAAAGCGGGGGTGGGGGGGAACAAACAAGATACAGACAAACATTAAATATATATTCATATATCAAACAAAATGATTATTTATCATTGTAAATAAATAATGTGTTTGAGGTACATTGATTGATTGATTGATTGATTGATTGATTGATTGATGGAACCAGAGATTGAACTCAGGCCCTTGCACTTGCCAGGGAAACTCTTACTCTACTGAGCCATCTCCCCGCCCCTGAAGTACATTTATTTATGTCATTATGCCTTGGAATTTGTATAAATTGACATTTTCATCCAACTTTGGAGAAGAGTAATGAATTTGAGTGTGACTCTGTATTGGGGAATAGCAAAATGAGTGGGATTAAGCAGAGTTAATTTTATTGGATATTGGACATGGAGAAAAATCAAAGACACATTTCCCACTGAGATTTTATAAAGAGAGCAAATACTTGAAACTTTTTTTTTTTGAGTAGTGAAATGTTTATGTCAAAAGTCATTCTTGAAAAGGCTGTGCATGCCGATGGCAGATTCCTACAGAATACAGAAGGTTGCGTGGGATGAAGCTGGCCATCAGAGTCCCTGGGGAAACGTACCAATTCCAAGATCACAACCTCTGTCAGCATGTCCCAAATATCTCTTTATAGAATGGTATGATTGTGATCATCAGCCCTATTTGAGGACTACTGAGCTAGAAGACATTGGAGCTTGCAGGGTGATCCGAGGACTGGAAGAAGAGGCAAGCATGGCCGCGGGACTATCCCCAGCTCCACTGGCGTTTTTCCCTCACAGTTCAGGAAACTGCGTCTGATGCCCCTCCCCTCTGGGAACCAGGGATTTGTTAGGGTCTGCCAGTGCTGAGCGCTCTGTCCAAGTAAGCCACTGAAGGAATTACTTCCTGTCTTGTGCATCACTTTGCCTCTGAGGACCAGCATCTGACATGTTTTGATATACAAAAACCCCACTGCAGTAGGAAAAATGACAAAACTACATGGAAAGCCTTTCTGTACAAAACAGCTCTTCTTTTGTTGCAAGTCTGGCAGTTAAGCAAGCTGTTGGGCCAAGAATCCATTTTCTGAGTCCACAAGTGAGTAAGAAAATCCAAGTCTGCTGAATTAAATTTTGCACGAATATATTTTGAGGAAATTTTTGGAATCATCCTTCACCAAATTGTGGCTGCAGAAATTCACTTTTCTTGTGCATCAAGACATCCCTTGGCAACAGATATATAGTCTATTTTCTGAACAAGAATCTTATAGGCCTCAGGAGAGCCAACTTCCACAGGCCTGCTGGGTTGCATGCTCTTTTGTAGCCTGCTGTAATAATTCTGCAATGTTTTATTTTCTGGCTATGCTGTGAAGGCAGATTCTGAGGTTTATTTTTGGAGTTTTACTTCAGGACAACACATATATACACATATTCTCTAATTTTAGATATGGATATAAACATGTAAGTAGGGAGTACATATGTGTGTGTGTGTGTGTGTGTGTGTAGATGTAGGGGTGGATATATGGATAGACATGCTACTTTATCCTGTTTATGAAACATCTGTGTAATACATGTTGTATAATTTGATAATTTTATATTAGTGCCATATTTTTGTGCCAAATATGACAACTAATGTGCATGCATTGGCAGTTACATTGACAGCTGATGCTAAAAAGAAATAAATGTGATGTTTGAGCTCAGGAGTAACAGACTCTGGAAAAGTTATTGAATTTAACTACCTGCAATTCAAACTTTCTATCACCGTTTGTTTCCTAGAGAAGTACTTTTATAGATCAACTTGAAACATCCATTAGCCCTGTACCAACCGCAAATGCTATGTTTTAAAATTCCAGTGCCAAAGCAGGTCTGAATGTCACTGGCAATATGGATTGTGTTCCACAAAAACCCAAACAAAATAATGCCCTGCCTTAGAGCCATAAGAAGTAAGATTAACAGAAGAGTTGAGCCATTTGGTTATAAGAAATCTATCTAATTATTTTAAGATTCTGGAAATAATTAATGGACTTGATAATTTAATGATCACTACCAACTGATACCATATAGATCAGAGGAGGATAGAAGATTTTTGTAATGCTTAGGATGTGCCCTGAGCTTTTGATTATCTTATGATAATTTTCGATGATCATACATAAGCACACTGTAAGCCTTTTGAACTGTGTGCTCAAGTAAAAGATATAGTACATTGTTGTATGCTGATGTGACCTAATGTGTTTTGTTCTGGCGTGACAGACATATAAACTGCCTGTGCCAGAACAAATGCAAGGACGTTTCATAGTCATAATCTGCTAATACCAGTTAGTAGTGTCACAAATTAAAGCATTAGTGGATTTGTGTTGCTTGAGGAAGCAACTGATATAAAATACCAGGAAGCTGACTGAATGGGGCAGTTTATTGTAACCTAATTCTGCCTACCATGCAGGCTCCCTGCCAGTGATGTGCAGATATGAAGTGTACCTTCACAGAGTGCTAAAATAAATAGTGCATTTTGCAAAAATAAAAATCCTTTAATTAGTATGTATTGAAGCAGATACTCTATTACATGTGCTTGCTTTCAACACTGAAGTTGAACTGAAAACTTTTCTACCTAAATCTACACGCTCACCCCCTATTTTTATTTTTTAAAGTTTTAGCCATGATTTTGTTAAATTGATTAGGGTAGATATAAACTGGGAATATGCTCCCACCAGCTTCCTGGAGTGCTGGGATTATAGAAGTACATCAATACTTACATCCAACTAAGAAAAAAATATTTTGGTAATAGAAATCAAGAGATAAAGTCTTTTTTAAGAAAAAAAAATATTGCTTTGTTAAATTGTACATTTGCAGTTCAGATAAGGGAAATTTTCTGAGATTCAAACAGATATTTTCTTCAATTGTCTTATTTTAGTTTACTTAAATAAAAAATGAATGATAACCTTCAAAAACATATTTGCTCTGGGAAGGGTCAATAAACTATATATCAGATATTTTGGTCAGATAATTAATATTGATACTATAATGGATACATAACTATCATATGATGAGTCCTGCAGTTTAGGAATATAGAAATGATAGGAAAAACTCTGGAAGAATATTTTATTAAACCACCTTGTTAATTTTAGTAGTGGTTTGACATCGTAATGCATTTTTTTTCTATTGCGCTTTTTATAACTTGCCTAAGCCATTTCTATCCTCTGTTTCTTAAAGAAGTATCTTTTCTATAGATCAACTTTCATATTTTCTCTTTTTATCCTATATTATAGATATCCTCTGAGAGGAAGTTATAAGGAATAACAATTACAGAGAATGAGAATCCATGCTTAAAATTATGTGCACATTGAACTACAATAAGAGTATTAAAAGTATCTCATCCTATTTGTAAAATATCTTCCTTGGCTGTGAAAGGGCAATAATTTTCCAATTATATTGCTTTAGTCTGCAAATGGATTACCTTATAAGAACTCTTATAAAGCAAAGAGTCCAAAAATAATTGAAATTGTGACGACAGATAAGTTTGGCATATAAAGACCTCGAGCAAATTTCTTTCAACAAGCATTCACAGAACAGAAGAAAAAAAAAAGTTTATCTCAACTCCTGCTCAGAGCCAGATGAACATTTCAGTGTGGAGCCCCCGATGCTTCTGATTGACAGCGACTGCCTCCTGTATCATTTCTAGCTCAGTTCTCCAGTGTCTTGGAGATTACATTTTGACTGTCCCAATATTAATAACCAGATTTGATCTTAGGCTGTCCAAGGTCAAGCACACTGGCCAGGTCGGGCTGTTTGTCTATGTACATGAATTGTGACATCCACTCAGACTGACAGGTAGAGGATGGGGGTGGTGAGACACGGGTATTAACCTTCAGGCCACCAAGAGAAGCCTCTTCCTGCTGGAAACAAAGAACCTCAGAAGCTGCATCAACCTTTCTTTCTTTCTTTTTTTTTTTTCTGTTTTGATGCTCATTTTATTTTCATAGAAGCTAGGTACTGTTTGAGTAATGTATTTCAGTAAGAGTAAATTATTTAAATCATCTTGATTAAGCATAATATATATTTATATTACTGTCTGGAACTCCTATGCAGCTTTAACAGCATTTTTTGTGGGTTCATTCTGTATGGCTGTTCTTTCCTTAGGTAAATGACATTACAAGCTATCCTGCAGGGCAGTGTCATTGTTTCTGAAATGCCCTCATTTTGCAAGAGCGTAGCTCAGCAGCTCCGAAGCACGACCAAAAGATATTTTAGAAACAAGTTAAAACAACTTTGAAACTTTACAATTCCTGGTATTCAGCTATAAAAATCAAATAAACTCATTAAAAAAAATCTTACCTCTTTCTGGGTAAAAATTCTTGAGAAGCTATTTGGTTCCTAATTGATTTTCTACGTCAGTTGTTCATTGAATAGATAAGTAGTGCCTGTGATATTTGATTACAGAGCAAGGCACCCATTTAACCTTCTGTTCTTTCCTGGCCAGGATTTCAAATACAATAGAATGTTCCTCCCTGAGGCTCAGCAGGATTAGACAGCTAGCGGTAATCCCTGATACGCTGAAATAGACCTGATAGAACTTCACCTCACTTGTTTAGGATTATGCTCATGAATTTCTGCTCACACAGTAGCATTAACCCTTTGGGAACTTGGACTGAATACTCTACCAGTTAGAGGCAATAAATAAGCAGAAACCTGTTAATATATTCTCAGGAATGATTTTCTGTAACCAAAATATAATTTTGAAATGAGAACAGACATATGGTCAAAACTGTTTTCCATCACAAGTATACACATGCACACAGACATTCACACACAGACATGTGTGTACTGTATCTGTCAAGACATATTAATTTAGCTTCTTATAAATAATTTTGTTTAGAAAGTTTATGAATGATTCTCTTTTGTATAATAGCTTTCCAATACTGGTCACGGTCAAATCATGTGGAAGTAGAAAATAAATGACTTCTTATGAAGTAGGCCCTTGATATTCTAGGTTAACTGGATCCAAGGTATATATGAAAATCCCCAAACCTCATTTTAGCCAAGGGTTTCCAATCTCTTCCCTTTCCTTTCATTAGAACAAATTCCATAGGTTTGAGTTTAATTTTCTCCTTTTCCCCCTCTGGGGGACATGAAAATGAGTTAAGGAATGGCCAAGAGGCAGGAAATCACTGGGTGCAAAAGAACTAGCAAAAGGTACAGTAAATCCACAAATTGGAAAGCCAGCCCATGTTAATCAAGAGATGAAAGGAACGGCAAGCACCCTTTCAGTGCAGGTGGCAGTACTGGACTTCATCATGGTTTTTAATAATTTAAACATCGAAATCTGTGCCTGACACTATTTGGCCATCAAATTGAGGTCCTTGCAAAGTCTCAGGCTTAAAATGGGTTATTAGAGACAAGTAACACAGTCTCAGGGAGCACCCCCAATTCTGTGGAAGTGATTACCCTGAATCATCTAGGCTTTTTATGTTCACTCTTTAAATTTTCATGCTAATCACTAGTTCTATCAATTACTGAAATAAGTGATTCTAGTTTGATGATCAGAAGGCATCCCATCATGTTTGTAGGTTCTAGGAAAATGTGAGTTTTATTTGTAAGACTTCATAACCAAATGCTATTGGGGAGATGAAGAGCACCTGCTCACCTACGCTAATGTTGAAATGTCAGAGATAATTTTTAAGGCCTTGGTACACCAACCTCCCCTTTGTAATTGCCTTTGGTACTGATTCTTAAAGATTGTGATTCACCAAAATGTGTGATTTAAAAAAAATTAATAAATCAAATAAAGTCACGATGAAATGATAACTTTAGAATTTTTGGAATCAAGGCTGGCGACTTAGCTCAGTGGTGTAAGTATTCACTTGGCAAGTACAAGGTTATGAATTTGATTCCTAGTACCACAAAACAAAACAAAACAGAATTTTTGGAATCCATTTCTGTTCTTTGCCACATTCCTCACCCTGTACATTTATTGCAATTAAAATGATATCCTACATGAAAACAATAAGAGGGGCCAGGTGTAGTAGCACACATCTATAATCCCACACTCTGGAGGCTGAGGCAGGAGGATCACTGCAAGTTTGAGATCAGTCTGGGCAATAAAGTGAGCTCAATACAAGACTGAACAACATATTGAGACCCTGCCTCAAAAAGAAAAAAAATGGCAAAAGGAAAACTACAGTGTGCACCTTTGCTCTGAATCTTAGTTCGTTAAAAAAAAAAACAAAAAACTAAGTAAATCTGAGAGTAAACTCATGGGATTAAGCTGAAACAATGATCATGGTACATTCTGCCTCTGTTTAGTAGGGAGTGGAGAGCAGATTGTGGAGTGGGGAGTTGTGTCTTGAAATGATTCTGCTAGATCTTTAATTAACTAGCCTATTACTTACTTTTGGTACAGAGAGTCTAATTTTCATGGTTTTGGAGAGCAGAGATGATTTCTGTTGTTCAATTTAGGTGATATGGTATTCTAATTAATTGGAAAAGTACTCCCATGGGATAGGTGGTGCAAGAATAGGCCCGCTTAGACACTGTATCTTAATTTGGTGCTGGGATTTGCCCTTTTCTCCTGATACAATTTTATTTATACTGTTGCTTAGATTCTAATTCTTTGTTGTACCTTCTAAAATTCTATTGCATCAGCATGAATGAAACAGAAATATTATAGACATGAACCTTTCACCCCAAAAGACATATAACAGATTGCAAAGCTCCAGACCGGGCTAACAGGAATGCTTGCAGCTAGCATGGATGGGTTTATGAATGACTAAATCTGGTATTAATAAATCTCCAAAGAAGAATAGCAGAATTTACTGAAGTGTATAAAATAATAAAGGGACATGAAGCTGGGCATGTGCATCTTTGTGCTTGTTAGAAAGACCTACAGATTCTTCTGTTTAACAGAAACACATCTCCAAGCAACAAAGGAGAGGTTGGTGTTTGTTTTTCTATTTGCTAATAAAAGAGTATTTACCTTTAGAATAATTCACTTAGGAGATTAAGGAAAATCTAAATCATCTTCAAATCATAAAGACAAAGGAAGGCTTGCGGAGTCTACTTCCTAGCAGACAGGCAATACTAAAACCATCCCCCAAAGAAGTCTATCCATATTATTTTTAGAGAAGGAACTGGGTTAGTTGTGGTCAGTGGAATGCTTTCAGGACACATCAGCAAAGAGATAATGACCAAGGACTTTTAAATTCTTCAGCAAATGTGTTCATTTTGCAGATTTTCTTCAAGTACTATTGCAAAGATTTGTAAATGTTTAAAAGAATCAGTAGAATGATATTAAAATCACTTTTTAAGGAACTCTGTTGTATACAAGCTTAACATGTTGTCCTTGACTTGAGTTTGGTAAGAGACATCAAGTACTATCAAACTATAAAATAAATGTTTATATTTTTATATTTTAGAAATAAAATGATACATGACCACTCAGCTCCCTCAGAATACTCCTCCTCTCTTTAAACACTTTTATCCCATAATTTTTTTGGCACTTTCTGAAGCAATTTTGGGAGCTCTGTGTAGTGAATGTCTTTATGAGGTGTGATCAAAAATACAGAGAATGCTTCTGCCAAGTGTCATCCAGCAGAAAGGCTGGTAAAATCATCACGGTGTGTCCTCGTCCACCTTCATCGTGATGTCTGGGGCTGTGTGAATTCTGGCTGCTCCCCAAAGTCAAAATGACCACAACAGGTAAATGTTTCAAATCACATTAGGACATTAGGGCAGCCAGGGTAGTGCTAATGAGAAACTCATGAAAGAGGACTTCCAGAGCCACTTCCGAAAGTGGCAAGAGGGCTGGCCAGATGGTTCAGCAGACTAAAGCACCTGCGTAGGCACAGCACAGTGGCCAGGGTTCAATCCCCAACACGCTGTGCTGGGCTCACCCCTGGGGTGCGCTGAGACAGTGACTGAGACTTGGCATAGTAGTGCGCGCCCATAATCCCAGCACTTGCGAGTCTGAAAACAGGAGAGTCACTACGAGTCCAGTCTACATAATGAGACCCTGCGGGTAGACCCTGTAGGCCTTATACTAAATGCGTACGAAAAACCCACCAAAAGACAGAAAGTGGCAAGAATGATACAGTAAGTGTGTTTGAAGTCAGGGAGCATTTTGGGACAAATAATGGTAATATAGTTTTTACTGAAGTATGTTTCAAAAATGAGGGCTGGGGAGATAGCTCAGTAGAATAAGTGCTTGCTGGGCAAGCATAAGGGCCTGAGTTCAATCCCCCATTCCAGAAAAAAAATGAAATATTCACATTTTTTGATCATACCACATAACCAGTAGAACATGTATAAGGCACCTACATTTTAATCAAAACATCCTAACCAAAATCTTTCATGAAGAATGGAATGCTGTATGTCTAGCATATCTTTCTGTCCTCCCACCAGCATGAAGGCCCATTCAATTTTACAGATTAAATTGTAGAGATTATGGGACATAGTACGGTCAAGCATTTTACCCTGGATAGTACGAATAGTTTAGGATCTGTCTCTGAACGCAGACTTGTCTACTCAGAGGCTACATTCTTACCATTGTTCTTTGCTATGAACCTTCTTCTAAGGACTAATGTCAATGTTCTGAGTCTCCAGATACCTAGGCCATACATAGTTGAGTTTCAGAAAGAGATAGCGAAAACCTCAACTGAGTGCACACAACAGGAGGTATTTTTCCCTCTGAAAAGACTCTCTTGAGACTCTAAGGTCCTCTCAAGTTCAAAGCAAGAGTTCATAAAGTGATTACAAGAAGATGAAAAGTGTGAAGACCTTTTACAGGTGGCAGAGAGTAGGACTAATGAGGCAAAACAAGAGAATTATACTATTTGGATTCAGCTTGGCAGGACTTGGATAAGAGTTTGTCAGGTTTAGAGATAGAAGAGGGAGACAAGCCCATGGTCAGAGTGAGGGAGGAGTCAGTTGTTTCCTCCCAGATTACAGTTGGGTCAACATTACAATAAGCATTTTTCTTCTTAGAAGCAGGAATCTGTGATTGAGCTATTCAGAAAAGCAAAATATGCTGAAGTCTATGGACATGAGTGAATAATAAAGCTGTTCTACTTCTTTCCTGTTCAGTCCCCGAGCTGTGAATATGTGCAAAAATTTCATTAGAAATATAAACAAAAGATTCCTGAGTTTAGAAAGTGAATTGACCCATTGTTTTATATGTTCAATACCAGCAAGTTAGACTAGTGCTTTATCAGTATATTACAAAGTTAATGTCAATACATATTTCTTAATTAAACCAGTGAATGCTGGCCACACCAGGCTTGACCATTCTAGCTAGCGTCCTTACAGTGGGATGTCAAAACTAATTTTTGCTTTATTTTATAGTTGTAGATGCCATAGTTATGATTAAGTTTTTGTTATGAGTAAAATACATGGCCATAATTTTCAATAAACTCATATATAATTTTTTCTTAACAGTGTTTTGTTATTATGAGCTCAGTTTCTTCATTAACATAATTATATCCATCACCTATATTGTCAATTAATAAAGTCATATTTAAGAAAAAATGTTAAACAATACAAGCATAAATGAGGAAAATAACTGTTTCAGAACTGTTTTATTTTTTAAAGAAGGTAAACTGCTTCACGGAAGGATGTATTTTTTAATGGAATATTAATTGTCTAATTAATATTTACAATATTTTATAGGTTTAAGATGTAGTTAAAAATTAATGAAACAGCTATGTCACCAATGTTCTGTATATTTTATTTATTGAAAGCAATTTTTACCTAAAATGAAATATTCTCTTGGACTTCCTATAGAAGGCAGAGGTTAAAACTGCCCTCTAAATCGGCCATAACTGTAGAGTAAAATATAATGACAATTCCTCAGAGTGTTTCCATTGATCAAAAGCTAAGTAAAACATAAGTATAAAAAAACCTTTAGTTTTAAAACATGACTTCATGTCATAAATTGCAATTACAAAATTAAGAAAGGACTCTGAAAACCTGTAGTTTTGCCTCAATTGAATATCTTCAGAGACTACTACATTAGTTTCTGAAACTGAATTTCTAATAATGGAGCTGTCATTTTCTTCATTCTTTCCTTTCAGAAGAAGGGTGGGGGAAGATTAAAATAATCTTCAAAGCAGACTCCATCACACCGCGTGGACCCTGGCGCGCAATCTGCTTTTCTAAAGCAGCACATTTCAGTTCACAGTGCAGATGATTGTTAAATATCCACTAAAAGCAGAGACCATTTAGATGGAGATTCATGCAGGCTGCAGGAAGGACTAGAATCGTGTATCTTTCCTCACGTCCAGCTCATGAAATAATCTAATACAACTGTCTTTTGCTTTAATTGCAGAGAGGAATGTGGATTTCCAGTGATTGAGTGTGTATTTAGGGAGTGTCTACATTTAACAAAGCTATTAGATTAAAATGAAAGTGAAACAATACTAGAAAGAGCCGAAAAGATTGTGTGTATTTTGCTCCTTGAGATTAAAGGAATATAGTTTTGTCAATAATCCTTTCCTTCTGGACAACTCAGCAACACAGGACTGGGGGGCGTGGATGCGTCTCAGCTTTCAGTCTCCCTCTCAGCTGACCCCCACATCTGGGCAGATACCCTGCTGGCAGAGACTCACACTACCTGACAGTGCTGTGCATGCACAGGGGATCAGTGGGTGCCCAGGCCCCCAGGGGCCATCAGGATAATACCTTTCATTTAAAGGAACAAAAATAATTAATAACAGATGTCAAGGAGCTATTTTCAAACACGTCTCCATTGCATCTTTGAGCCAGTGCTACTTGTAAGTGCCATCAATACACTATACAGAAAGTACTCCTTACTTTCAAAAATATTCCTTTTCCCTTTTTTTTTTTCATAACCAGGGATCCTTTTCCCTTATATCAACATATTTTAATGTACTCTGTTTTCTCTTTTTAAGACCATCCCTAGATTGAAATTTCTGTTTTATAAATGGCCCTGATAAAAGTCACTCTTCCAAGTGCTTCACAGTATCGTGGTCCCCCAATCTCAGCAGCAGAGAAAGCCCAACTAACATGAGACACAAGCTAGTAACAGGCCGATTTTCCATTTTTAATGTTTTATGTCCAAGCCAGATGATGTATCCAGCTACCCACTTTAAACCTTCCAGTAAAGGTTTGATAATAGATGTCATTGTGGAATGTCCTCATGCTCGCTCCTTTGAAACAAATGATCACCTATTAGAGGATAGAGACAAAACACATTTACTTGAATGAAATGTTTAATAAGGTACATCAGGGCTTGTTTTTATTGGTATTGGTCTATGAATACTTTATGTGCTAATTTAGGGGTTAGGAGTACTTAGTCATCCTAGTGCTCCAGTCTGAAAAAAGGCATGTACCTTATTATTATAAACGCCAGCCTTTAATGTTTAGAACATATTTATAAACCATACTTGTCCTCTTCTTAAAATTGAAACCATCTGTTACAGATTTTCTGTTAAAATGTTATGGACGGAAGAGGCTGGTGATGAGGCTGTCTGCCATTTTGAATGAGAATTAAGCTGACAATGCATTCTGCACAGTGAGGCCATGAAAATAAACAAAAAAAGGCAGATGGTTCATTTAGTTTTAGTAATTGTAATTTGTTGTTCATTAAAAGTAATTCCCACACAGGCACTCTTTATTCTAATACAATGTAAGGAAAATTGTACTCTGTAAACCTGGCTTAATAATTTTTTTCCCCTAGCATAATTTGCACTGACGTTTGATAGGCAGTTGATTAGAGCAGAATGATTTCTTTAGAATGAAAATTAATTATAATTTTTGCAGCTTTCATTAGTCTGCTTTTGTAACCACCGTGGCTAAACAGCAGGGGTTTGGCCCTGAAATGCTGAGTATCACTGGATCATTTGCGGTGTATTCTCCCTTTAAAGATGATTGGACCTTTTTATTGTAGTTTCTAGGTCTAAATGAAATGTAGATTTGCAATAAAAATTTTTCAGTGTGCTTTGAAACACACTTGAATATGTATTTACAGTGCTAAAGATAGGATCATATAATTTAAGGTCATACCATGAAGTCTTTGAAACATATTTCAGAACACAGACATAGTTTTTATTTTTCAGTATCCCATGATATGTAACATTCCTGAATTTGTACAGATTGTTTTTGTTTTTTGTTTTTGTTTTTGTCTTTTTTGTGGAACCAGGGTTTGAACTCAGGCCCTTGCGCTTGCCAGGGAAGCGCATATTCCACTGAGCCATCTCCCCAGCCCTGAATTTGTACAGATTGTTGAGTATGTACCCAAATAGCATAGATTTTTTTTCTACAGTAGAGATCTCTTTTTTCAGAAATACACCGTATAGTTTGAAATACATTTTAAGGCAAGGAACATGATGCTCTATTGACAGGACTGATGATAAAATAGATTTATAGAGAAACCAGGTCTATTCCTGAGGTATGATCTGATTGATGTACATAAAGTGATTTCAGAAAATATCTTCTAAAGTAAATATGTATCTGACAAAATCTGTAGAACCTACGAAGAAATTTGATTGTTTTCAAGTATATACTATTTTGCTTGCCGTAATACTGCTTTTGTTATATGCAATAGATTGATATTAATGTGAGTTTTACAAAAGAAGGTAAGACTCATGGGAACTTCTGAGACGGTAGTGGAATTTCTCAGTTATATTTATTTTGCCTTGAAAATTCATTCCAGTGGACTTTTGATTTCAGAAAGTGTTGTAAGAATATCCAGGAAGTAAGTCCTTGTCTTAAAGGCAAGTGTCAATTGGGGGGAGAGGAAGCCCATATTCTCTATTTTTATGGAAAAAAAAAATAGAATTCAGTAGTGCCAGCAATAGTTTACTAGGTTAACTAAGATTTAATGAAATTTTTTTCTAGACCTAGATCTTTTTGCATCCACAGTTTCTTATATTCCAAGCTCTAAATTTTCACGATTAACTATCCAGGAAATGGTTTTAAATCTGTAAAGTAAGTCTTCTGTTTTATAACACAATTCCTGTTTCTGTGGAATATGAACAAGACAGTGTTTATTGTAGTCAGAAAAATTGTTGGCATGATTCTGCATAAGTGAAGAATCTCTGGATTGTCTCAAAGTGTTAGCTGCCCATTTACAGACAAACAAGCTTTTAGTGCACAATTTAGGTCAATGGATGGAGGAGAGAAGATGTGTTTAGGCGACAGATTTTAAATCACCATAATATAAATATGCTTCCCTTTTCATCCGGAATTTGCTTTCTTTCAAGGTAATTTAGTGCAGCAGACGTGCACTTATGCCTGTCTTTGTAATTTTAGGGATTAGGATAGTGAGGATTAAATGGTGACCCTTAATCTTCAATATCAACTTTAAGAGCGAAATATAATATGCAAATGGAACAAATTCATTTTGTGTTTATATATTTTAATCTCTGTAATTTAGTCTTAAGAAGATGGAAACTCATCTTTGCTTTATTTATTTTGAATCCTAAAGCAAGATGCCATTAACATTTTTATCCTTCTGTCTTAGTGGATAAATGTTTATCCTTAGGGCTTAGAATATAATTTAAAAAAAAAAGAAACTCTGACTTTAACATAACATTTTCCTATCAAGGAGAGTAGCATGTGTGTCTAATATAACAGTATAGACTGACTTGTGTCATATAAATGAATGAGTTGTTAAGTCAAACTTGCAAAAAATGTGAGACAAACTTTTGGATTTTGTTCTAGAAGTCAGTTAATTGAAGTATTATTAATAAAAATAGTATATTTCTGATCAGATTTACTTTGTTCTTAACACACTTTTCTGGTTTGGACTTCAGTGAATGGACAGGAATGTCTCTTAAATAAAACATTTACTGGGATGAAAAAGTAAACTGATATAAAAACCTAGTCCATATTCTCTTAGACAAATAAACATGAGAGCTATACTGAGTAGGCAGATCAAAAGAGAAATAATGTGCGAAAAATACAAATGAAGACTCTATGCCTCTTTTACCTGGGAGAGTGGGATTAGGACAGTCCCTTTAGTTCAGTTCTTTGGGTTTGTCAACTGTCTGGACAAAGCTTTGCCAGTTTGCTGGATGAAAAATTTGAACGTCTCCCACTTAGAATTGCTTTTTGGACACTTTGTGATGAATTAATGCTTGCTTAGACTGCCAAAAATGCACATAATTTCAGGCTACAAATTCTACATTAAGTTTTCCACAAAAGGAAGGCAAGAGTACGTTGACAGGTCGTGGAGGTATATTGAGCCTGTCCCCAAGCATCCAGACCCAGCGTTATGTCATCACAGATGAAAGGAACATTGAGTACCCAATGATATATGTGAGAAACAGGAGGCTACCAGCGCGGACATTTAATCTAGACTTTTTCCTTTCTCAATCTGATTACTTCCAGTAAATATAGTGCTCTCATGATCAAAATCAGCCTTATGATTAAGCACTTGATGACTGAAAACTAAAAATGGACTTACTGATAGAGCTAGTCCTAGTGCTGATTTCTCTTTAGAGTCACCAAGCCTTATGCTCTAAATAGTAAATCTGTATCTCTGGGGTACTTTTCTGATATACAAGTAAATTTTTTTTCTCAGTTTTATCTTTTCTTGTTGATAGCTGAAACAAATTCTTAAAAATTCTTGACTGTAGGAAAGGATGATAGGACATTTACAAAGATTGTGTATTCCCCTTTTCATTGTCTTAAAATGGCCTCAATACATTTCATTCTAATGGGGCTCTTTTGCTAACAATTTAACAGCAATTACTAATATGCACTAACGCTACCGTGATTAAGGACTTTGAAGTTAGAGAAGTCTGCAGCTGACACTTGGCTCTGCCATTCCGCTGCATGATGGGAAGCAAGTTAGTGAACCTTTCTAACCCGCAGTCTCTTCATTGTAGTGTGGAATTTTTATAGCACCTTGATAATAAGGTTTTTGTGAGGATTAAATATGATAATGAAGGCTATCTGCTTTCTATAATTCCTGGAACAGAGTGATTAAAAAATAGTAATTATTTTTATGACTCTGCCCATTATGCTATTATATTAAAATGAGCTACTTGAAATTGCATTTAGGAAAGGCTGTGTGTGAAAACAAAAAATGTTATATTCACCATTAATTTTCAAGAACCTGAAAACATGTTGTGATGTTTGCCAATTGGAAATGGTATTTTGTTCCTTTCATTTGAATTCCTCTGTGTGCTGTGAGAATTCAAATCCGTACATGTGATGTTGAGTTAGATAAAATCTAGAGATCTACATTCAAAAATCAAAATACAGATGTTTCTGGAAGTCAAAAAATGTAGTAGGCCTTTTATTTATTTAGTTTTTGGTGGCACTGAGAAATAAACTCACACTTTTACACTTAGGTACATATACTCTTTGATATTATTGTTGTCGTTATTATTATTGAGACAGGGTCTCAGTAAGTTCTTAAATTGCCCAGGTTGGCGCAGACTTCTGATCCTCCTGCTCCAGCTTCCCAGGGTGCTGGGCTTAGAAGCATGGAATGTCTTTTCAAGAGAAGAGATGAGATATTTTATTTTTCTAGAATTTGACTAGTGATTTGGTTATATGATATATTGTGTTATGAATTCATGAGCTAAGACATTGCAAGTGGAATGGAAGTTTTGTAAAAGTGGGAGTCAAGGTGATTTTCAGTGATGCATTTTTGTCAAATGTTTTGTTTTTCTTGTTGTGGGTAGACAGGGAAAAGCCATCTCCTAGGGACATTGTCAGGACATCAGGCTTGTCTCTTCTCAGTGTGTTTTCTGATGATTCTCGCACACAGTTATGCTGATCTAACCAGGTCAGTCAAAGGACAAGAACTGAGATACTTATTCACACAGGTTAAGAACAAGCAAAGATGTGGTGAGCTGATTATGAAAGACTGCTGATCATTAGTTGTCTGAGTGGAGTGGGAGAAGTGGCAGCAGTCTCCGGTATCTCTATAACCACAGAGGCATTCTTTCCAAACTTTAGTGCCTATGCCTAAGCCACCAAATGGTTTAATTTCTAATGAAGTCAGAGAAATTTTTTCTTGTTGCAACACAATTTTTCTTTACTGTTTTCCTACAATCAAATTCTTGCAAGTCCATGTAAAGCATTTTATTCAGAAATGTGCTTTAGGAAAAGTTCTTTCTTTCAACTATTTTACTAGCAATGACTAAGATACCTGGTTTGCAAGACCAGATCAGTGTGTCACAGAGAATAGGTTTTGGACACTTGGACTCTCTCTCTCTCTCTCTCTCTCTCTCTCTCTCTCTCTCTCTCT
>NDGN011551378.1:6284-35562 GCA_002564285.1 Tympanoctomys barrerae | reverse complement strand
CACTATGAGTCTGATCTAGTAGTGAGACCCTGAACACCCTGTAGACCCTTCCCTAAAATAAAAGAGAAATAAAAAAAAGAAATGAAAAGAGAAAAACAAACTCAATATCTGGTTTGTGTCTGCTTATTGTTCTCAATATCTAAGGAGATTTCCAAAGAACTGTCTACTGTGTAAGATTCATGAACTACTTCGGAGAACAAATTTCAATGGGATACACTTGAATTTTCAGACAAACAGAAATAGATAAAACAAAATAAATTCCAAACTACTCTTTATGTGACCAATTTGGCAAGGCCTAGCATCTGTGAATGTAATAGGTTCAATATGAGTAGGGCAAGCTCTATAGCTTAGGCATGAGCAGAATCTTCCAGTGTGACCTCTAGGCTACTACAAAATGTCAGTTATTATGTGTTTATTCAGATAAATTATTTTCCCTTTTATTATACAGTTGTAACTCTGTTGATTTTAAGTCACTCTGGATGATATATCTCAGCACTTTTTATATGTGTTGATTTTCAGTCAGGCAATATTAATGAATTTATCATAACAATTATATAATCTCAAATGGTGATAATTACGGTTAATATATTTTCCAAGAAAGTTTTCATTTTTATTAAAGATAAAATAGAGAATATAACAAAAAAAGAACAAACCTACCTTTCTAATGAATTTTAAGATCCTAGAACAGTGGAAGGTTCATATAGGAAAATAATCTTTCAGCTTTGGAATTTCAACCTTCAACCTGGATTTGTTCCAAATGGAACATACTGTCATGGTAAAAGCAAAGACTTGCGAAAGTTACCAATGATGGTCTTATCATTAAATACTGGGTGATCCACACACACACTAGGGAATATTAACTATTTGGTGTGGCTTGAATATTCCCTGGAAAATTCATATTGAAATGCAATTACCCAATGGTGTGTTAGGAGCTAGGAGCACTAAGAAGTGATTAGACATAGGACTCTGCACTCATGAATCAATTATCGCCTTCATTTCACTAGTGGATTAATTTCTGTAAAAGTGGGCTAATTGCTAACAGGTTGAGTTTGGCCCAATTTTCTTCTCCATCTCATGTGAATTGGGTAGGTTTTTACCATGTTACGATGTAGCACAAATGCCCTTCCCAAATGTTGGTGTTTACCTCTTGAACATCCTAGCTTCCAGAACCATGAGCTAAACAAACTTCTACTATTTATAGATCACCTGGTTTGTAGTACTCTGACAAAGCAACAGAAAACAAAGACAAGGTCCCATAAAACTCAAGATATCAAATTTTGCTCTGTTTGTACATAACTGCTGAAGAATTACTAAGTCTCTGTGCTTGCACTAGAAGAAACCTAATTCAATGCATATTTATTCATGGTTTGGTTTCTTATCCAGGTAATATCGTCTGTGTTTCTTCCAACCTGCGCACCATGTGAGACTGACCATGTGGGGTAACTAGCTCTTGTTACCTACAGATAGCTGCACGGGAATGGTAAACATTGTTCCAATTTTATGCAAGCCAATTTTCAAAAGTTGCCTGATAACAGTTACTAGATAAAGAAAATAGGATAAAGTCTACAAGGCTATCCTTTAAAATGTCTCCCATCTTTCTTCTTTCATTTTTGTTAACAAAATGCTACCAAAATCCTTTTACTTCCTGGCTGTTTCAGTTTGCAAACACAGGCCTTCAGCAAATTTCTGCTTCTGCTCATAAACAGGTGGCAAACATGCCTGAGTCCATCTTAGACCCCCCGAACCACACACACCAATGCAGCTATTTCCAAATTTTAAAACGAATTAAGTTTATAAATCAAAGTACATCTGTACTTGTGATCCTTTATGGTCCTCCCAAAACCTCAAAAACTCACTTGTAGGTTGGTATTTGCTTGGAGAATGGGCTGTGGGTATGTAACACTAGTCACTAGATTAATCCATTAATGAGTTGATGGCTAAATGTGATGTTGGGAGGTGCAACCTGGTTGGAGCAGGCAGCTTACTAGGAACATCAGCTGAAAGACCTATCTCCTTCTCTCCTCTCTTTTTCTCCTTCTCTGCTTTCTCTACCATCATATGGATTATTTTCCTGGTCCATGACCCTTTGCTGTACCACCATATCTTGTTGCCAACTCACTATGGACTCAAACTTCTACAAGCTGTGAGCCAAAACAAACATCACCTCTTTAACTTATGGGTGTTGGGTAGCATCTCAGCAACAAAGACAGGAACTAAGAAATTGTCTGAGGGCTGGAGATTAGGTTCAGTGGACTAAGCACTTGCTTAGGGAAGCACAGGGACAAGGATTTGATCCCTGGCACTGCATGCTTTGCCATCCTCACCCCCTGGTGTGCTGAGCCAGTGATGGACTCTGGGCATGGTGGTGTATGGCTGCAATCCCAGAATTAGGGAGGAAAAATCAGAAGCATCACTTTGAAGCTGAGTTGAGTAGTGAGAATCCCCCCCCACACACACGCATGCACACACATACACACACATTCACATGCACACACACACACACACACACACACACGCACACACCTCCAAAAAGAAATGGTCCAAACCTCCTATGTTATCAACTACTGTTGGGTAGCATAAACCACATTATTCTAACTCTTCTATCCATACAGCAACTTATGTTTTTCTATTCAAAAGTTACTTAACTCTGTTCTAATTTCAGTCAATATACCAATGACTAAAGCAAACAAAAATGTATGTCTTATAGATGGTACATTTTAGAAGGAATGACAAATACTGGAAAAGAAAAAAATAATACATTAGAAATTAGTAGGTGTTTGCTCTAAATGGAATGTCAGTGTCTATAAATTCATGTATTGAAATTCTCCAAGTAATGACATTAGGAGGTAGAGATTTTGAGAAGTGATTAGATTATTAGGGCAGAATCCTCAAGAATGGGATTAGTGCTTCTATAAAGGAATCCCTAGACCTTCCACCATATGAGGACACAGATAGAAAGCACTGGCCATGAAGGAGGAAACTAGATCTCCCTGACTCTAAATTTCCTGGAACCTTGATCTTGGCCCTTCAGCCTCCAAAGCTATGAGAAAATAAGTTTCCATTGTTTATTAGCTACTCAGGCCATGGCTTTTTAGCCCTCTAACTAGACTAAGATAATGATATAGGGGGCCAAAGGTACAGATGCAGGAGAGTCCACACAAAGATAAATTCCATCATAGATTGTGGTCTTTCTTCTTCAATGTGAACATTTTACTGATAAATTCTTGCTAGACAGCTCACTTATCAGCATCCTTCCTGTCTAGTTGGGAATACCCACAGCTTTTGACACTGACGTGTGAGTAGAAGTGACCCCAGAATAACTTGATTTGAGAAACAGGGGTAACAGTGTCTTTCCCCTCAGTGCTGCCCTGCCCATAGCTCTATTCCTTACCCACTATCCTATGGAAATCTCTCTCACTTCCTTGTTTTGAAACTGAGCTTACTAACTCCAGAACCACTGGATGAATACTTATGAGTGAAATTACCTTTAAAAGTGAGAGAATAAATAAGAATAAAACTCAGTAAGATAATTGTTAAAGTAGCGAGGCATACGTACCCATTCATTGTGCCATTCTATGCCCTTAGATAGCTATTTGAAATTCTCCATACTGAAGAAAACAAACTCAGAACAAGTTCTATTCTTTCTAATATCTATCCCAGGCTACAATGAGATCCTGGAGCTGATAAGTCTGTCAACTGCAATTGTTTTGCTTTCCACATATCTTTTCTATCTTTCAGGTATTCATAACCTCTTGTTTGGGGTTGTTTGGGCTGTTTTTATCTTGTTTTCAGAAATGATTATTGAGGGTTTACTAACTATTTTCTGAATTCCAGGCACATATTTTTCTCACAGAAATAGTGAAAATGGTGTGACAAAATCCTAGACAGAATCAGGATGTGAGGCTTCTAAACTTAAGTCTCTCGTTAACTCTTTGTCTACACCTAAGGAAAACAAATCTCTACCTTATTTTATGGTAAAGAAAAGAAAAATAGGCCATTGAGCAAATTAGAGGGCATATATGAGCTTGACTTTCATAATCTGGATGTAGCCCAAAGATATTTCCTATAGTTTGAATACTTTTGTTAGTTGCTGCTTTGAAAAGTGAGTATCTTTTGAGAGGAACATATAGGTGTCTAGCTCCTTTGGAATCATGACATCTGGCTGCAGACTCATGGCGAGAATCAGGTCATCCTTAGAAGAAATGAGTCTTGTCTGGCTCCCCCAGCTTTACCTGCTTGGCTAGCTTTCTTAAGTTTTACCATTTAATTTCTCTGATCAGCAGGGCCATGTCTGTCAATCTTTCTCTTCTGTTAGTATTCAGCATAGCCCCTGGGATGTGTCTAATAATGCCCTTCTCTCTCTCTCTCTCTCTCTCTCTCTCTCTCTCTCTCTTTCTCTCTCTCTCTCCATATATATGTATTCTTGTGATACATATACATACATATGTTCATGTGTATGTATATATGTTACATGGATCCAAGGATGACAGACAGTATATTGTTATTTAATCTCAGTTCCCACAAGAATGACCAAGTCTATTATAGCCTTCAATCTCAACCCTCCTTTTGTAACTCTGAGCATATCTTGATACCATCTAGAGGCCTATGCTACTTCAGCGGCTTTGCAACATATTTTTAAAATTAAAGCTCTTTATTTCTCACTTTAGAGGCATAGAACCTAATATGTAAACGAGGTAAAAAGAGAAGGGCTGCTCCAGCTTGCAGGTAGAGGTGGGAGGCCTAAATCTGCATTACTTCTGAGGTGGTTCAGGGGCCCCTCAGCTCAGTCTGAAGCTCCTTTCATTTGGAAGAAATTCCTGTTCCAGGCTTCCTGGGGGCCAGCGTGACACAGAGTACACCTCCATTGGATGAGCTTACAGGTCACCTACAACAGTCCCAGTCAACATCCTCATATCCCTTTTCCCACCTCACTGTCCACCTCTGGTGCCGCAACTTATTCCATTCAACTTGATCATTAGGTATAAACTGAGGCCTCTTGTCCCTCATAAAGGCAGAGCCATTTTTCAACCCCTATTTAGCTACACTTAGTATATCAGTGCTTGTTTTCATTATAGAATGAACAGATACGTGAAATTTATATTTATAATTAGCTAAGCAAATGTTAAGGTGTGACATTAATTATGCAGCAAGTACAATGAAAATTTTAGGTCATGGAAATTCATTTTGAAACTTTCTCATTTGCTATGCCCACATGCATCCCTTCTGCTGATGCAGGGAAAATTTCGGCTACTAAATCCCATCAGAATTAATGTGACTTACTGGTGTAAATCTCACTGGTACAAGCAAGAAATAAACAATTGTATTTTCAGAGCTGACTCACAATATTTGTATAATTTGGCTAGTACAATATGTATTTTTTTCATTGTTCCCATTTCTGATAAATTCCTATAGATGACAAAAAGAGTGATGATGGAGAAAGAGTGCATTTTTCATAAAAGAACACATGGAGGGTATTTATTTTGAAATTATACAAGTAACATGTTGCCTAATTTCAAAAATTAAAATGAAAAATACTCTGATTTTAAACTAAAATGTAAACAGCTATGACTGGCTTGTTTAGTGAAAATCAGAGCAGAGCCTCACAACAAGATTCATTAAGGAAATAGCTATATTAATTTAAAGTGATTGAAATTTTGATGTAAATTATGGATCATACATTAGATATGAGCAAAAGCTTTTAGCACATTAATCTGAAAGAGCAATAGAGGGATATCTTATTTCCTACCAGAGAGACTTAAAATGTATGTACCCTTAGCTTCCTCATAACGGTAAGATCAATCATTTGAGGCATATGGTACTTGCAATACAAAATACATAGGAAAACAGATAACATATGGTTTGCCTTTGCAAGGTATGCTGTGTGAAAGAAAGTATTTCACACCTTTCCCCTCAATTATAAATGGCTATAAGAGAAAGACTTGCAAATAAAACTGAATTAAAAAGGAAAGAATCAAACAGACATGTTCAGCAAAAATGGATCCTTTGGAGAGACAGAATTTCTTTCAAAGGATTAAAGAAACAAATCTGCATTTGCTACTTCAATATTTCTTATCCAGGGTGAACTTACAAGGATCAAATGGCAAATGTTTACAGCCCCATAAGGCCAACAATGATAAAAGGGAAATTTACACACTTGGCAAAGGAAAATATGTAAATAAGGTTTATAGCTCTTCCAAACAGGAGGCATTCTAAATGGTGACAAGACAGGGTATCTGTGAACCGAATGTGACCATGGTCAAATGCTACCTACCATCAGTGTACTAGATAGCAACTATCAATGTGGCTGAACTGAAGATAGAAGTCACATTTTTCTCTGAATGACAAACCATAAATAGAAGAAAGTTAAAAAAAAGAAGATATTCTTCACTCTCCCTGGATGAAATGTCAGCATGACCTTAAGTATAAATTAGCACATTGCATAAAGGAATTGATGAAGATCATTAGTTTTGTGCCCTGCAGAGGTTGACAAGAATCCATTTAGTACCCTAAGGTAGACAACAGCGTGGTTTGCTAAATCTGGCTGTGGGTTTGAACAAAAGTCCTCAAATCGAATTTATTTGCCATACCATGAATCTCCCAAACCCACTCCAAAATATCTTTGGAGTTTCCAGAATGTCTTTGGAGTTTCTTGAGAAAACATTAGTAGTGTTTTTAGACATTGGTTCTCAGTCCATAGAATTTTTTTATACCCACATTACAGTACACTCAAAAAATCATAGCTCTCAGGCCTCAGGTCAAATCAGATGAAATAACATCTTTTGAATTAGCTCTGGACTATGATAATATGATAGTTCTTATTTAGGGCTCAGGCTCATTCAGATTTTCTTTGGTAAAGCATCAAAGACCACAATATTTCTAGAAGCATCTTCCATTTTTGAGAGTGTGACTTCTCAAGGGTCCTGTTCATATCTGACTACCAAACAAGACAAATTTCCAAGTTAACTACACTATTACCAAATACAAAAGGTCTCAAGTGTACTGTAACTTATTTGTACCTGAGGATCTAAAACAGCTGCCAAAATAAAGGATGGGTTACCCTTTTTAATAAAGCCTATATAAACTTCCTGGTTTGGGTAAGTTTCCTTGGATAGTTTGCCTCTAAATTTTTTTTAATATTGAATAATACATCAAAAGTTTTGCTGTGAGCCTACTATGAAAATACTGTGGCCAATGGGTGAAAACTGCCTCAAGCGATGCCTGCACAATTTCAGTGACCACATGAATTTAATAACTATCTGGTTTGAAGTGAGTGGCTTCACCCTGAATTTCTCCACAGGGAAGAGGAGCTGGCCACTTCCTGAAAGGTACCTAAATCTTACACAAGAATTAGAAGTCATACTTTGTGACATCCAGAACTTCCAGATAAATTGTTTAGTACTTTGTTTATATTATAGGTTGGGGAAGCAAAGCAGATTAAAGATGACACATTTTAAGCAGTCGCCAGACTATTGTTGGAGATTATTTTTTGAGCACTTTTGGTTGGATGTAAGATTTCAGACCCCAAAGAATGTCCAGCATAGTGCACTGCGGTCCTATTCTCTACTTAGTCCTTTCAAATGGAGAAGACCTCATAGAGCAACATTCAGGCAAACGGGGAGCTAAAGGCCAGACAACAGGCAAAGCAAAGATATAATGTTATGTTAGACAAATGTCTATTAACTGAAGGCTCACGAATGATTCATACAGAGACACCACCTAGATTTGATAAGAAGACTAAGTTAAAAATCATATCACTGCCACTGAGGGTACAGCTCAGGGGCATGGAATCTGCCTGGCAAGACTAAGGCTCTGGGTTCAACTCCCACTACAAAATAATATTATCCATGAACAATTTTTTAAAATATTTTTCAATATGATATAGATCTCATCTCTGCCCTGTTTCTGTGCACAGGAACTGGAATATTGAAACATGGTTTACTTAATATCTTCAAAGTATTTTTGAAGCAGCAGGCAGTTGGAGTAGAATGTACAACTCTATTTTTACAATATAAAATATATTAAGAGCTCATGCTTAGCAAGTAGCAGCAACCCAGATTTGTATAATGGTAAGAGGTTTTTACTCACTCTACAAAACACTATTATTTTGTACTGTAACTATTTTATAAATTGCTTTTAGCCTCCACTCCTACATACCCATACTATTTAGATTATACACTGTTACAATTATAAATTGGATACATTACAACAACAAACAACAAACTTCAACAGTAATATACCTATGATCATAAAGATTATGGAATGAATCCCAAGATTCTTTTCCTGGTGTGGTGTTTATGAATTTGTAATCCCACAACCTGGACTTAGTTGAGCCAAGAGATGATGATTAGGTTACATTATATAGCAAAATGAAGGGATTTCCTGAGTGTCATGAAGGCTACTGATTAGTTGACTGCCAATTAATGGAAAGGAAATCTGACTTGGGCGGGCCTGACCTAATCAGGAGAGCCTTTCAGAGGAAGTGGGCTGATCGAAAAGGAAGAAACTGCAACAATGAGAAAGCCTGTTGGGGAACACAGAAAGGAGTCAAGATTAGGTTCCAGAAGCTAAATCAGTCTGTGGCTGCTAACACAACAGGACATGGGCCGAGGGCTCCAATACTATGAACTAATGAATGGGTGTTGTTTTAAGCTGCTATTTCTGATAGATTGTCATGCAAAAATAGGAAACTAATTCAGCACTTCTATCAGGAAAAAAATTGTGTATACATACTTTTGTATGTGACTATAGCATGTAAGATCAAACTCAATATTGAATTTTAAAAGATCTTTTCCTCATATATTTTAGTAGGATAATATGCAGAATAGTTCTCCTGCTTTCTTTTTCCAAACCAATTTATTCATTACCTCAGGCATGAAAATGTCCAATTTGTCAAGTTCTCGCTGCCTTGGAAGATCTGGAATGTGGGTCCCCCAAGAAAAGTCCTTGTATGTGTCCCATCTTGATTACTCAGTAGAGCCAGATCACATCTCTGTGTTCATCCTGTGGGGAGCCATCACGGATATCTTTTTTGCTTCACCCCCAACTCTATTTAACATAATAGAGTCCTATTGATCCTGCCTCCTGTGTAGTGCCAGGCACCAGCATCTCTCCTTTGGATTCCAGACTATAGATTTGCTCTGATTCTGTCTTGACTTGATCTAATCTATTTCTCATATATCATTCAGGAATCTTGAAATGGGTACTCAACTCTGTGACACTCTAGTTCATGTATTTCAAAGCTAAACTCACCAGGCAAACTGTAAAACCTGTTTGAATCATTCCTGTGTTTCTTTCCTCTTCATAGCTCCTGTTACTCCAAGCGGGCCCCTCCTCTCTGGCCACCCTGGCTGCATCGAGTTGTTTCCTAAATGAGTGCTGCTCACCCCACCCCAGCACTCTGCTCCCCACCATTTCCTGGCTGCGTGCTCCTTACCCTTTCAGTTACCCAACTGTGGCAGAACCAGGTGCGGTCTACAGATTGAATGAGCTCATTTGGGAAAGATTTGCAGAGATGGCTTTGGCTTCCTGTTTCTCTGTCACATGAGGTCATAGCAAAGCTGACAGTTTCGGTTATTCAAATCTCCACTGCTTATATAGCTCTCAAAGAAGAAATGTCCAGAATATACGTCCTTGAAATAGGTGACAGTGAGCACTGTATTAATGTAGAGAATTTTCATTTTTAATTTAAAATTTTTTTTGAAATGGTTTTACCATGGGAAATAAATATGAAAAATTACAAAAGGAAAGTAGTATCAGAAACTGCAAAAAGCTGGTTATTCACATGCTACCTGAGCAGCAGAGAGAGCAATTCTGATGGAGTGATGGGCTGGCTGGCAGCATGTATAAAAACAATCAAGGGAAAAGCTGCTTGCTTCTTGCAAATGGAAACTGCATTTTTCAGTTATTTTCCACACTGCAGTTCACTTGTAATAGAAATGAACCAGGTGAGGAATGACTGGGAAACGGTGGTCCTTTTCTGCGGTGCAGGCACGTTCTCGGGCAGTCTAGAGGTCAGTGGTGCTGGTGTCCTCTTGTGGGTGGCGGGCAGCATGCACGGAGGTGCTGACAGTTCCTTCCGTCCCTTTGCATGTGACTCATCTGCTCTTCTTATAGAGTCCATCCCTGCCTTTCCACAAAGCTGGCTCGGTGCATAGTTTGGCGTTGCTGAAGGGCTTCTTCATCTCTCCTAAGAGGACGTAGGCTTTTACTCTTTTCCTTTTAATTCCTTGAGATCACTGTATAATGTCCCCTGGCCTCTTAGCCTCCTTGAGGAAAGAAAGAGCTGTCAAAAGAAATCTAGTCATTGCCCACACCCAGAAAGGTGAATGTGGCCCTCGTAAGCCTTCTAACTATATCTGCTATGTCTGCTGCCACTTGTGTGAGCCCAAGAAAAGACCAACCAGCTAGGTCTAGCCCAAAGTGCAGAATCACAAGCTAATAATCATTGTTGCTTTTTTCAATAACTAAACATTGAAGTGGTTCATTATGCAGCAGGAGAGGACTGGGCAAAATATGTGGAGAAAAGGCAGGTGAGCATGCCTCTGCTATGGTTATTGTTATGCTCCGGAAGCCCTTAGTGGTGAATGGGGTATGTTGCTTAATTTTCCTTTTTCTTTTCTTTTCTTTTTTGTATTTTAGGGTAAGGTCTACAGGGTGCTCAGGGTCTCACTAGTAGATTGGACTTGTAGTGATCTACCTGTTTCCAGCCTCCCAAGAGCTGGGATTATAGGAAAGCACCACCACCTACCACTCCCAGTTTCAATTGCTGCGTCAGTGTGCCCTGGGGGCAGGGCTGGCACAGTAGGCCTGGGGATCAAACCCCCAGCCCTTGAGCCTGCTTGCAGGTGCTTTAATCTGCTGAGCTAAAGGCCAGCCCTTTCAATTTTATAAAATCATTTTTTACGGTGTCTTTTGCTTCTTTCATAATAGAGACCTTGGAAGTATTATGTGCATTCTCATTCTCTCAGACAAAATGGTATCACAAATGAAGTTCAAGGATCAAAAACAGAAGAGGTCAATTATTGTTGCCGCCACAGGTTGTGCTCCAATATTTCCTAACTCTCTGTATTTTGAGACATGGTAAAATATCCCTTTCATACCTTTTTTAAGTTATGTGTGGCTGGGGAGTTTATTTGGGCCATTGAAATATGTATGGAAATTTATGTGTTTAGGGCACTTTCACCTTTGTCTTTTCACTTGCCATATTTGCCATAAGTGGCAATGCCCTGGGTGGTGGCTCTTCCCTCAGCCTGTATTCTGTAGTGAGGACAAGTTATGCAGAGCATTCAGAAGAACCGAGATGGACCTGTAGCCAGAGAATTGTCTGTTAAGATGGTGCAGCGCCATCCATTTTGCCCAGTCTAAGGGCTCACCTGGTAGACGCTAGGCTGGTCATGTAGCAGATACTTATTGTGTCAAAAGTTTTGCATGCCCCTCCATGTTGTTCAGAATATTGAGGAAACAAATTCATCCTCCATGAGGAATACTGAATTATGGACAATTCATCACCATGTCTACACGATACCATATTAAGACCATAGACATTTTCCTGTGTGACATCATTAATGTTTAAGCTAATTTTACATCATAAATACAAAATCGTTTTGTATCAGAGTAGAGTTTTAGTAAGTTATCATCATTAAAATTACTGCTTATGCATCAATTGTTCTTGCTGGTAACTATAGTTCAATCTCTAAGGTGTATAAGAAGCAAATAAGAAAAAAGATTGAATAATTCTAGCAATGGCTTCTACACATAAGAGTTGGTGATTTTACAGCAAGATTTTATAGATTTTCAGAATAATGTTCATATGTGGTATTTTTAATAAAGAGGCAGAGTTTTCTGAATCTTTAGCTGGATGTTGATAACAGAATATTTTATGAAACTGGTACAAGAATAGATACTTGATTTTCACACTGAGAGAAGTTACCGTAACACCCTCTTGTTGCGTTAGCATCTACTATTAAAGAAGCACTTACACTGTCCTATGGAATAAGCCTCTTCCTGTATCTGGCTGCAGGCTCTTTCCAGGGCATAATCACAGCCTTGATACTGGTGAGAGCTGTTTTTGGTAGCTCACCTATTCGTACTGTGAGCTTAGGAGGTACATAGTATTATTTTCCGCATTTTACAGATGAGGCATTGAGAGGTCCATGAACCATCTAAATTCATGCAACTCATAAGAGCAGAGCTGATTATGTTAAACAGCTTTCAGCTGGTGTGACAAAACACGTAAGCAAGTTATCTTACAAGAGGAGAGGTTTGCTTCTTGTCAGAGTTTTAGAGGGTACAGTCTACTTCCAGCTGGCTCCATCGCTTTTGGGTCTGCAGCGAGGAAGAGAGCCAGTGTGGAGGGTCGCAGGAAGGAAGAGCGTTCGCCACGTGGCAGCCAGCAAGCTAGAGCCAGCGAGGAACGATGAGGGGCTGGGACGAGTCCCGGGGTGTGCACGCAGAGACCCGCTCCCTCCAGCTAGGTTCTCAGTTTCTGTCACCTCCACAAAGCCCATCACTTCGTCAAGCTTCAGCGTGTGAGTCCCTGGAGGTCACAGCCTCACTTCTAAACACGGCTGCACCTACAGCCAGCTTTCAGCATTCATTCCTAAACCACGACTCTGTTACTCCAAACCAGAGCTGGACTTTTTCATCAAACTTGCACAATCTAAGTGGCATCAAGGAATTTTCTTTTTGCCCAAACTCATGGTTGCAAGGTTTTACGTGCCATTGTGCCTGAAATGTTACTATTAGAAATGAATTCCTTGAGATTAATTATTGCTTTGATAGAAGTTCTTTGTGAAAAATGTAATGGCTGCCGAAAGGATGTGAATTAAACATTGAATTTCTGATGTTTGTTAATTTATTAATATATACTTAAGTATGGATTAATTCTTGAAGATTTAAAGGAAGAATGAGTTTACTAGTTACTTAAGGCCCTGGGATTCAATAAAATTGGAAAGAATAAGAAGCTAGGCGTGTAAGAATTTGAGCACCAAATGCAAAAATAATTTATATGACCATTATCTTAGTTCTACTACTCAGTTTAAGAAATACTTTTCATCTCCTATAAAATTCATATTACTATACAGTAGGCCTGCATCCTTTTCAGGTACTAGCTATGCCTCAAGTTCTCTAATGGATAGCAGGAATTACAGAGATTATTGAAATCTACATATACTGTATAATTTTCTTTCCTTATACATATACAGGTAGCTGAAACCTTTGATCAGGAACCACCAGATAAGGGGGAACAACTGTAATATTTATTGTAAGTAGAAAGATTCAGGAAACATGTTTTGAATGTATATGCAATTGACTGATTGATTGACTAAGTGGTGATTTTTTTGGCAAGTATGATCCACAAACAGCAAGGGAGACAGAAAAGGGAGGTGAGGGAAGGGAGCAAAGGAATGGGGTACCTCTTTTACCCTGCTGGCTATTGCTTCACAGCTGGACCCTGTAGACTGCCAGTTGAGATGTGGGGCATCTGTGGACAGGTTAGTCTAGAGTACTCACAGTCTTAGGCCAATCAGAGATAGAACAAGTCATCTGTCTAACACTATCCATGTTCATCTCAGAGGAGCTGTAATCTCCAGTATGTGGTATCTTTAATCTTTAATCTATATCTATATCTATAGTTATTTAGGTCTTATTATAAATTAACTTCTACCTATGCTAGCTGAATTGGTGTGGAAAACACATAGATTTCTAATGTGAGAACAGCAAAAGAAAACATTTGGTTTTTAGGATTACTTCCCAGATGCTTAGAGCTTCATAAACACACCAAATAGTGAATTCTTCATGCTTGAAATTCAGTTCAGCATAAACTTAGTAGTGGAATATGTGATTCCAGGCTGGACAATGAAATTCATCTTACTATAGTTGAGTCTTTTCTGTTGATTCTGTCTTTAATATCCACTTATAAATGATAAGATCCTGACTTCTGAGAATATTGGAGAATTGAGGCAACATACAAGAATATATTAAATGATTTTTTTTGTGAGGCCCCAGGCAGAAATTGTGAGAGAAGCTATAGACCCTCTGAGATTTTAGTGTCAGGAGGCTATTCATAAAAGCGCAGTGCTTACAATCACAGGTATCTGAAGAAGTGAGCCAGAGGGCAATTAAAGTTAATCGATATGTTATTGTTCTCTGAATTATGGCATTAAAATGTAGAAAAAGGATGAGTGGTAACTTGTCAAATTTCTTTTATATTTAACAAAACTGAAAATAAGTAGAGATGTGGGGAAGGCATTAAATGACTATTTTTCTTGACCTTGGCTTAAGCATGCAGTTGTCTCCTAAAGCAGTGTGGTAAGGCACAAAGAAAATTATCCATCCATTTAACATGCACTCTAAGGGGTGAAAATTTAGTCCAAATGGTGGTTTCTGATTATGAAAAGGAATCATTAAATTAAAAGGTACTTGAGTTTCTTGTTAATGATATCAACCATAGTTCCTTATCCAAATTAAGATTTAACTTTGATTATTAAAAATGCTGTTCATTTTTCCTTCTATGTTATTCCTCCCATATCCTCACTCCCCACACAATATAGTTAACACATTTCATGATATGTCTATCCTCAAAGAGTTATGCAACTATAAAATTCAAGATGGCAGTTGACTTTATTTTATACACATAGATTCATCATAAATGGCAAAAGTTTTTCAAATATTTTTTACCTTCCCATAGTGGAAATACAAAAATCACTATTTGAGAAAGTAGTAAAATCATCAATAAGGTCAAACAGTAGCGACTAATATTCGCTGAAATCATGTGTCATTGGCACATAGTCTCTTTTTAATTCCCATGATTCTATGGGCTTAGTAATCATTAATCCTGCTTAACAAATAATGAAGTTGAGTCTTAGATGTTAAGTTGCTGTGAAATATTTTCTTTTATTCCTCAAATAGGCCTCACCTGTCTGATGTTAGGAATCTATTCCTGAAAAATCAGCTTTCTACATGGAAACATATAAAGCCTATTTCTAAGAGATTAGACCATTAGAAGAATTCTGATTATTACATATCAAATCAAAATATCCAAACAAGTTTCTAAAAGATAACTAAAACAAACAAAACATATATGGAAGAAATTTCTGAGTTAGGGTATCATTTTCTAGCCAGGCATGGTGGCCCACATCTGTAATCCAGCACTTGGGAGGTAGAGCAGGAGGATTGCTGTGAATTGAAGGCTCATCTGAGCTACAAAGTGAATTTGAGGCCAGCCTGAACTTTGTAGTGAAAGTGAAACCCTGTCTCAAAAAGGCAAAAAATAAATAAATGAATAAATAAAAGAATAAGGATTCATTTTCTAACTGCCACATGATGACTACGGTTATAGTAAGTCTGGCTAGACAACATCTAAGTGTGCAAGGCCTACATTGTTGCTCCTTTCCATGTCCCACTAACTCTGATGGTCTAGCAATGATGTTTGAAATGTAATCTGAGATTGATTTAAATGAGCATTGAGTTTTGAAATCACAAATGCACTTTCTTATTTTATAAAAATTAACTATGCATGATACATGTATATGAAAATTACATCTAAATGACATGAACATAATAATTGAGATGAATTTAATTTAAAAAATATTTATAAGTGTGGTAAAAGATGAGGAAGAGCAGTCTAAGGCTTAAAATTTTAGTGGACTCAGTGACACTTAGAGAAAGTAGCTGCCTTGTAGGAAAGAGCCACCCAGAGGGACCTGATCAGAGCATAGGAAAAGGGTTACCTCAGAGCCAATTTGAAAGAATCCTGAGAACTACTCACTGCAGGCACACTGACTTTTACTTCTGGTCTTCCACTGCCTAAGCCCAATGGGATCCCAGTGGTCAATAGAATATGCTGATGGGGTCCATAGAAACCAGCCTTCCTGGGACCAATCCAGTAGAAATGTGGCAGGAAGATATGAAGTGACAAGTTGGATTCACCCATCACACTAGGCAGTTTTGTTTTGCTCTGAATACTGTACATTGGCTGCTTAAGTATTTATATTCATAAACATCACCAGTACTCTTATCCTTTCTTCTTATTTACCAGAAGCAAAATATCGAAGTGGGGACTTGACTTAACCAAAAGTCCTAACCAATCTCTTATTATAGAGGTCCCTTATATAAAAATTCTATCCACAAACATTGGTCAGACCAATGAATAACTTATTACAAGCTTCAGACAAGGAAACCCCTAGAGAAATAGGTTTTAGGCCTTCCCATTGCAATGAAAATATTTGTAAGATGAGTTCTATCTATAGAATTTTATTCAATTCAAATCCCTGAATTTTCCAAATTGGCTTAGAAGCCTTAGGCATCTCAAAACTACCATTGCTTCTTAAATCGTTCACCAAAAATAGACTCTTACTATAACACAGCTGCTGCAGACATCAGCAACTTGTAAGTTAAAATGGATACTACCAGAGAATGAAATCAGCCTCTGGTCAACAGCTGATAGGCTAACGCCCCCAGTTCCTTTTTTGGCAGCAATCAAGCCTTAAGATGATTATGTCATCCCATGAGTTCCATCTCTTGTAGAACTCCTTCAGTCTTCTTGGGAAGTTTTTCTACTTTACCTGAAGGCAGTGCTGCAGAGAGGACAGCTAATTGCTTGCTAGCCATATGGGTCAGCCAAAGAACAATGAAAGGACTGAAACTGGAGTAAGTCCTTAATGGTGATAAATCAGTTCAGGACTCATCTTACATTGCCTGTACGAACTCTTAAGGGCCGTGGTCCATCACAGTCAACGAGTTCTTAGGAAGCCTGATATAATCAGGAGAAGTCAATATCAAAATGTAAGCCATTTTTGACTGTGAGCTTTATATTGCATTTAGTTTTCAACAATGACACGTTGCTTGATGGTGCTGTGTATGTATATGAGGCCAGATATGACAGACGACTTCAACGTCAATCTATACTATATACTCCTAAGGCTGCCCTTCAACTTTTGGCTGTCTCATTATTTATGGAACCACAGAATTCTTATTTCCCCACTTCATGAAATGAGCTATGTATATGTTTCACAGTAATCCTTTTTAGAGGTGTTGATTGTACTAATAGGAATTGGTGGTGCATCTGGTTTATTCGTGATGGTTCTACAGGCTCACAAAAAGCCAGAGAATATAAAGAGAAATTCTCCTTTAATCAGCATGGTTGTAAATAGGTCTTACATATTTCTAATCATTATTTACTAGCTCACTGACAATCCAGTTATACCTACCTTCAAACTTCCACAGATTCTTTTACAAGTAGAATAAAATTTCCAGCTCTTAACCATGGCAGACAAGGTCATGATGTGTTTCTGCACCACATCCACAGTCCTTCCTGAAGATACTGTTCTTTCTCACTATCTTTGTTGCGTTCTTGTCAACAGGACAAAATACATAACACATGCAATCTAAAGGAGAGATTTCTTTTGCTTCACAGTTACAATCCCTGACTGGCTGGCACCAAGGCAGAAAATTCAGGGGAGGGAGGTCTAGAAGAGAAACTTCCCAGGTGTCCAGGAGACAGAGTGCAAGGCAAGGGGCCTAGGAGGGATAGAGCCCTCTCGGGTCATGCCTCCAGTGACCTGTCTCTTTCACCAGGCCTATCTCCATACAGTACATTCAGTGGAAGGGGACTCATCCACTGCTGAACTACTGCTCTCCAATCTACCCATCTTCTAAAGCCCACCCTCTACACACATGAGCCTTTTGGAAGATCCAAATCATAATATTCCATCCCTTGTCCCCAAAAGACTTATATACATCTCTTTATGAAAAATACATTTAGTTTACCTCTGAGAGTTTTCAAAGTTTTAACATTTTGAGCTTTGCTAAAAACTCAAAATCCAGAGTGTCTTCTGAGACTCAAGACAAACTTTGATCTCTGAGCTCCTATAAAGATGCAAAAGAACAGTAGACACTTGCAGCATACAATGGCACAGGATAAGCATTCACATTCCAAAGCAGAGAAACAGATGGATTGTATGGAATGGGACCAAAGTAAGAATGAAACCCTGCAAAGTACACATTAAGTCCTATAGTTGCATGTCCAGCACCCTGGGCAAGTTGTGACAAGATGTGAATTCTATAGAGGCTGTCTTCCACAAGACATTTCCAGTTACAGTCCTCATGGCTTCTCTTGAGTTGGCTCTCCTTACTGCCTGTGGCTTTCCTCAGATGTTCCACATTCCTGGCATTTCCAAATTCCTTAGTTCCCAGTGTACTTTTGGATTTACTGTCATAGCTTCATGCACTATCCTCTGAACAACACAAGGCTGGCTTCCCAGTCTTCTTCAGAAATCTGGGTGGAGGCCTCCCTCATCCTACAACTCTTGCATTCTGAATGCACATAAAACCAGTCCTGCATTATGATATCAAGGTCTGCTGCCAACTCAAGCAGGGTTTGGCTGCCTTAGATCATGAGTCCAGAGATCTATGGCCAAGCACTGTGAATTGAATTCCAGATAATCAATTCCTAGGCAGTGGCTCTTGAACAGGGTGTTATGGGTTTCTTGTCTCAAAATGAAGTCTTTCTCTTTTACACTTCTGAGCCTATGAAGGGTGGAAATCTGAGGATTCCTGAAGTGCCATAGAGGCATCTTTCCTATTGTCCTATTGTTAAGTACTTTTTCTTAATGCTAATCTCTTCAGCAACCAACTGTTCCTTGTATCCAAATTTACAGGTGCTTCCTTTCTGCAAAACTCTGTTCTTTTAAAGGGATTTTTATTTTTGTTCCAGATTTTCATTATAAAAAATGGATGAAAACAACAAGAAGTACTCCTGCCATGAGCTGAATAGTGAGCTGTCTTTACATTTCTTCCACTAGATTAACTAGTATGCCACCCTTAATGGTAGTTTCCTGAAAAGTTTTTGAACATAAGTAAAATGCAGAAAACATTTTGCCAGAGAATACTATGCATAGTTTTGAGGCCAACTGCCCATGGAGACCTTGTTCCCAACTCAACTCTACTGACCCTTTCCTTATTGTCTGCAGTTTTATTATGATTCTACACTTCTTAGGTAGGACTGATATTCCATTCAAGCTCGGTTTATAGTGTTCTAGGGTGTCACTATCTGGTATCTCCATACTTCTCCAAATTATTGCTGCAAACCCATTCCAAAGGCTTCAGCATCACATGCTCAAGCACTGTGTACCACCAATCACACTCCTGCCAACACTTGTCTTGTTCACTTCCTCATTTCCAGGACAAGATATCCAATATACAATACTGAAAGGAGGTGAGACACAATTTGGCTCTTCTCTACTTGGAGACAGGTGACTCCAAGTCATAAACCAAATATTGGAAGTTTCAAGCAGAGGAAAGAAGCAGAGCATGAGAGGAGGAGCTAGGTAGGGAGACACACAGCAGCACAAATCCTTTCTTTAGTCCTTCCTCAGCTTTGTTATTGACCCGATCTTTCCTATAGACTCAGAACTAAGGTAGACTTATTCCCTTGGTCACTCCCAATCCTATCACCCTGTGTATGTATTTCATGACACCTACTAAATTTGAAATAAGATTTAAATATTTTGTTTATTTGTTACTAAATATTGCCTTTATTTTATTCTCCACAGATCTCCAGTTCCCAACATAATTCTTTTTTTTTTTTTCTTTTTTTGCGAGACTGGGGATTGAAATCAGGCCCTTGATCCCAACATAATTCTTAACAAATACTAAGTTTGCTATGAATATTTACTGAATGCTTTTTTTCTAACTTAAAAGTCCAACTGTGCATAATATAGATAGATAGATAGATATGATATGTTTGTTCGCAATACTTATGTGCAAAATTTTATGAAGTCTGGCAAGTTAGTAAGTATGATAGTGGCCACAAGCCTATTCAAATGAAGGGTATAATGCAGGGATTAAAGGCATGTCTCTCTTTGTAGAAGAAGAATGTGTTAATTTTAGGAATCAACTTGACTAGATTGGTAAATACCAGAGAGCTGGCAGAGAATTATTTCTGGTTGTTTGTCTAAGGGTGTGCCCAAGAGATTGGCATTTGAATCAGGGACCTGATAAGTACATTCTACTTTCAACCAATGTAGGCAGGTGCCAACCAGTCCTGAGGACCCGGATAGAACCAAAAGGAGGAGAAAGAGTGAATTTTCTCTGACTCTCCTCAAGCTGAGTTCCTTAGTGTCTCCTACCCATGGTTATTAGAACATCAAGCTCTTGAGGTTTTGGAATCTCAGACTTGCATCTTCAGGCCTCTCAGTTCTCCAGCACTGAGAACCGTAGTGAGCTGTACAACATGCTTTCCTGCTCTTTAATTCGTCATTGGTCTATTATGGGATTTCTCAGCAACCAAAATTGCATGAGCCAATTGCTTTCATAATACTCTTCATTTATTGGCTCTGTTTCAGTGGATAATCCTAATATAATCCTCAGAGTAGAGAAACCTTAGCAAAGAGAACTACTGATTCTCACTTTGGAATAAATATGTTTTCTTTTTTATATGAACTATTGTTACATGCTATGCTAGTATGCATACAGAATTTAGCCAAGCTGTAAAACTATTGTTATCTACAACATTTAGTTTTCTTGTTATTATTTAATACCCATCAAAGAAAAGAGAATAAGGAATTCATTCTTTTTGTCTCATTCAGAATCAAGAAAAACTGCCCCAATAATCATGAAACTAATGCAAGAAATGGAATTATATATTACTACACATTAGTTAAAAACTATTTAATTAATTTTTTTCATTTTTAAAGATAATAAAAATAGTTTTAAAAAACAATTAAAAAGATACAGAATTTCACTAAACAATATGATAGGAATTTGACCATGTTAAATTTTTCCTGCCTCAATTTTTTAACAGTAAACTTCCTTTTGTGGGATAATCAAATGACTTTCTCAAAGTAAGAAGCATTAATCCCAACTTGAGGTTAAAATACCTTAAAATCAGGCAGATTTTTCAAAGCTTTCATGTTTGTCTGTCTTTCTAATGCCACCAACATTGTAAACACAATCAGCTCATGCATTTTATTCACAAGGTGCTCTCTGACCTTGTGGGATTAATACTATATTCTAAGCTGGTAGAAAAATTATCTTTAAGCATTAGAAAGAAGTTGGCTGAAATGCATTTGGAACTGATGGGAGTTACCATATTTGATGTTTGATGCACCCACATCCTGCTTTGCTTTCCTCTGAAATAATTCATTTGCCTTCTAAATGGAATTGTGAAAATACTTAATAAAAATGTTAATACAACCAAGGACACATGTTATAACTTAACAATTGATGTAGAGAAAACTTTAGAGAGTGATGTTTGAGGGGAGATTATAGCTGAAGGATGGGGTTAGGATACTCATTAAATAATAGCAGGCTTCATAACTTTTTTTCTTTTGAAAGAGACAGATCTATGGTCAGGATCCTTTGTAAATTTTATCTGGGATTAATGGGTTTTTCTCTGTTGGATCTTTCACAACCATTCACAAATCAATCATAGTATAGCAGAGAGCAGCTATTTAGGAAATGAAGCTGGCACATGCATTCAAAGGCATAGACTATTACATCCCAGTTCTAGTAAGTCTTGAACATATAAGCTTTGAAACATACCTCCCTGATGATTAAGGAATGATTTAGGAACTCAAGTATAAATGTCTGCAAAGGATAAACAGCCATAAACTTGGAAAGCTAAAAGTTGAGCAACAAGCTTTATGTATTGCATCTTGTATCTTCTCTCCTGCCCTCTATCTCCAAAACATAAACAGTTTCTCACATTGAGAGAACCTCAGGCCAAAAGTCTGATGCCACTTTCTTTCCAAAGTAGTTGAGTTTGTATTCCACACTTTCCGCTGGCCCCCTATACAGCCTATCCATTCCTTTTAGAGGATTCTTCATTTCCTTTATCTTTACATTTTAAAGTATCCCCAAGAAAATTATGAAACAGCTACTAAGTGTCAACATGCTACTGCTGGGTGAAATAGAAGTCTAGGAAACTGATGCATTCTTTGTAAGACCCTCACAATTGCAAATTTCCTAGAGAATTGTGCCATCTACTTACTACAAAGACCACTATAACCTTCAATGAGAAAAGGTGAAAGGTTGCATGAAGGAGGAAAATTTGAATGCAGAAATTGTGCTCCCTGGGCAATGTGGTCCTTCAAAGTGTAATGCCTAAGAGTCATCTAAAGGTTGGACAGATTCTTGGACCCAAATCATACTTTTTGAATCAGAATTTATATATATGGGTTTCAGAAAACAGAACTGTTAATATATTTCATGATCTCCTGTCAAAAAGTTAAGTTTCTCAATGAAGGGGAAACTACAGCAAGAACATTCTACTAGCTTGTCAGCCTAGCAGGAAAAAAAAATCCAAAGATAATAAAGTAAGAAACAATGACAGAAGAAACAATTTATTATTAGTGATGATATTTGTGGTTGTTAAACTCCCTCAAAGCATTTTTAGATACAATGAATTATATTGCACATTTAAAGCTAGAAATTTAAAAAATGTATCTATTTATTTAAAATAGCAACAGAAACATGATATTGTAATACAAAAAGCATATTTTATTTTAAAAGTGAGCATATTTTGCAAATAAAAATATAGTAAGAAAAGTGATAACTGCCCCACATATTGGTAAATATTTTTACTGTCTGGAGTTGAAGACAGCTGCATTCTTCCACCTACTTCTGTATTCAGTTTGCAGAATCACAGGTCATGTGGCTTTTGTGCACTTTCAGTACATTCAGGAGGAAATAAGAGAGACAACATCAAATACCATCAACTAACACATTATTTTAATTGTAATGAAAATGATTTTGACATTGTGGACCTACTGAAAGGGTTCCCCTAAGTATAGTTTGAGAACCAATGGCTTATATTAACCCAACTTGTTCTGAGGTCTTTATATTATGTAATGCTTATAACAACTTGGTGTGGGACATACTATTATTATCATTTTCTCCACATTACAGTTGAAGAAATGGAGGTAGGGAGTATATGATTCAGGATCATAGCTGTTTTTAAAAATTTTGTTTTATTTTTGTGTATATTTGATAGAGTATCACTACAGAGATAGGACTCATGGTGATCCTCCTGTTTTTAGCCTCCCCAGCACTGGGAATACAGGCATGGGCCACTATTCCCAGACTCTGTCTCTGGCTTAGTGTACCCCAGGGGCAGGGCCAGTATAACGATCGGGACCAGGAACTGAACACTGGTCCCTGTGCTTGCCAAAGCCGGCACTTTGTCTGCTGAGCTACCTTGCTGGCCTCATAGCTGCTTTCAACCCAGTATTCTGTCAAATACTAGCACCCTCAATCTTAATCCTATAACTAGGATTCCTGTAGATTAGGAAAGTTGAGAGCTGGGTTATTCCTAAGGCAGCTAAAGTAAGAGTTTAGGTGTAATAGAAACTTGGGAGATGACACTGGAATTGAACAGCCAAATCCCCGTCACCACAGCCAAGGACTCCAGGGTTCTGACTCAGCTTGGGGTGGCTGGTGTAGGTTTAGTGCCCAAAGGAGTAAAAGACTCCTTTGGCAGAGGAACACTACAAATATTTAACATAGAGATGCAAATTGGGAATTGGGGAAAGACTGGCCCCTGCACTGTTTGTTTATCACCTATATAGTAAGCAGCTATATTTTCCACATTTACTTTCTCTCTTTTCAATATAGACCCTTCCTAGAGAAATAAAGACCTCGTGTGGAATAGCACTCAGCAATATACACACTTTTTCAGGGCCAATGAGATAACTCAGTGAGCTAAGTACCTGCTTAGGCAAACATAGGGACTGAGGTTCAATCCCCCGCACTATCACATATTGTGCCTGTCCCTCCCCCAGGCACACTAAGCCAGTGACCAAGTCTGGGTGTGGTGGCCCACGCCTGTAATCCCAGGGCTGGGAGGCTTGAAAACACAGAAGGATCACTAGGAGTCCAAGCTGCATAGTGAGACCCTGCATAAAATACAAAAAAGAAATATATATATATATATATACTTTTTCAGTGTTTTTCAACACACTAAACTGCAAAACGGAAGAGTAATACACCTTTATAAGAAAATACAATTTGGGAAACTTTTAGAAGTTACTTGGGAGTAAAACTTAAATCTTATTAAAATCTAATAGAAATATATGGTTGCAATATCATTAGATATAAATATTTTCATATCTTGACAAAATATGATTTTATGTCCCTAAAACTGGTTTTAAAAAATGCTGCATCTTTTTATTTAACCAAGTAATGTTTCTGTCACCACAGAACAATTATAAACTTATCTTTAGCAATATTTATCTGTTTACAAGTAATTTTATGACTTACAGTTAAGGAAAAATTCGATTAGTATTTTAAGCCTCTAGGCCAAGTCTTCCCTTTCAGTTTAATACTTTATCAAATAAAAAGAGAGAAAAGAGAAAACATGCCCACACAGGAATATTCCTTCTCAAATTTCAAAATACATCATGAAGTATAGCTCTGACCATTGGTAATAAACAGACACTGGCACTGAAGAGGTTAAATACGGTCTGATCTCGCTCACATTTTAACCAAAGAATCTTTTGGATCTCTAAGCTGTTTCTAATTAGGTGTTAATGACCTCAGAGTTGTGTGAGTTTACCATGTTCTGTACCTCATTTGATTTCCCCCCTGGGCTAAAACAATACCAAGAGGACTGAAATGAAGATAAAACCTACCTCTATGGTCCCAGTGGTTATTGGATCAGAGAGATATAAATACAGAAAAGTCCAGAGGGAAAGATTATTAATAACACTAGTTTTGTGACCTATGCTAACCAAGAAATGAAAGTAATTATAGAGCTTTTGTGTGCTGGGTGAAGGGACACTCATCGTCAGAAATCATGAATGAAACAAAGACACAGAGGACTAGTGGTACTTTAGAGGATAGTGATGTGGGGACTGGTGGTTCTTCTGTACAGAAAAAATATAGAGAAACAACATGAAGTTCCTCAGATGTATCAGTAAAATAATATTTTTCCTGGGCTAAAAAGGCTGTTCTTGTCATTAACTTTCATGAAACTAAATAATTGGAATGACAATAGCATAAGAGAAAAACTAGATTATATATATATATATATATTATATAATATATATAATATATATGGTGTCCAATAACAAAATGCTATAAGGTTTCTAAAGTGATTTTGTGCAGAACTCAGAGTGATGATCAAGTGATACAGTGTGTTTTTAATTGGTGAATGAAGTGACTATCATATGCACCTGTGGGTGTGCCCTGTAGATCCCAGCTTCCCATTTGTGAACAAATGAGGAAGAAGTAAATATTTAGTCTCTAGTAATCCTCAGTGCAACATTTTATTTATTTGCATTTAAAGTTTTCACTCATTATAACTCTAAAATTGGCAATGCCTCATAGTAAGGACTCATTTGGTTAAAAAAGAAAATCCAACAGATTTTAGCCAAGGATTAAGAGAAGAGTTACCAAACAAAACCTAGAATGTTGTGAAACAAGATGAGTCATTTTGAAGGGCTGTTAAATTCATAAATCTCGAATCAACTTAAAAGTATGCCGTAAAATCAAGTGACCTGGTATCGTTCAAAGAAGAGAAAGGGAGAAAAGGAATGTGGAGAATAAAAGACTGACAGTATGCCAAGGCAGCACACTTACTGAGCTGGTAAAGTCACCGCAATTAAAAGGAAGTCATTCACTGTCACTCGCTCTGGTTGACTCCTCTAAGTCCTGCGCCTGAGGACTGTGTGGCAAGCCCAGAAGAGATCTTTAGTGCTTCATTTAGCAATAAAGCTTGAAAATCATTATTTTTTTTTTCAAAAATGAACATAGATACCAGAGAACGCCCGAAATTTTGAGTGCCTTCATGGCGTAGTCACTGGGTAAGCGGTCTAGCTCTCATCTGCGCATGGAGGAGGTTTTTGTATGTTTGCTAATTTAAAACCAATGAAGCCCTTTCTTCACGTAACTCCATAGTTAATACATGTAGGATGGTAACATGTGTTGCGTAGGCTTTGCCCAAAATGTAACCAGCCGTGATAGTAACTCCCTGATTTGTGAAATGTGCAAATTAAGACAAAGTAATCATTATGAACCAAAATTTGGGATCATTTGGCCTTTTCCAATGGGCTATCTACCGGACAATATATCTTACTTCATTTGGTTTTATAGAAAAACTGAACAATCTATTGAGAATAGATGTCCTGTGATCTTTTGGTCAGAGAACAGTGGTTTAATTAAGGAGCGTGCCTATTTCTGCACCCCTACGCAGCCCTGAGAGCCATGGAGCCTCCTCGTTTCCAGGAGTGCTGTTTCAAGTCTACACATCTGAGTGTTTAATGTGCATTTCCAAAACAAGCCAACAACCCAGTCCACCACAACTTGCAAAGTACCGCACCACTTCCCTTCCCTGCAGTTATTTATGAACTAGTTTTACCACACATTTTTACAGGTTAGCCATCGTGTCACATCACTCATTTCTATTATTTTAGATGCAGAAATGAATTATCTCTCTGTACTTCAGCGGAATAAATGCTTTCCTTTTTAATGCTTTTATGCCACTGTGTAAAAGACATTGAACTGAGGTACATGAAACTAGGTTAAAAAGCTTAATATAACTATACGGGGTTGACAAAGCTCAGGATTAAAATTCAGTCACGCATGCAAAAAATGTAATAAATGAATGAAAATGTATGTTATGGGTCATTTCTGCTTTAATAGTACCTTTGTGCTGTGGAATCCAAATAGCAACAGTCGTCTTATACACGCCTCACAAATGAAATAACATTAGGTTTCTAGGAACCTAACGACACACAGCTCGCACAGAATGAGGACTGTGCCTACGGATTTATTTCATGCAAACATGCAGGGCGTGTAGAGACAACTTATCAGTCAAAGATAGGGCTGCATTTAAGGCTGCTGCAACATTGATGCGGCTCCTCTCCATTTTTCAGCAAAATAAAGCTTTTCTTTTTCACCTCACATAAAGTCTTCAACTTGCTCAAGCCTTCTAATAAATTGCAAACTTTGTAACAATATATCTTCTATTATGCTGCTTGTTACTTTACTAAGACAGGAAATTAAAGCAATAAAACACTTTCAAAACGATGGGGTATACTCAGGCAGTCATTTTTCTTATGTTCCAGTATTATTCTTCAAAGAACCTTTTATGATACTAATATTAAATTCTTTGAAGTCTGAAGAATCTGTTGAAAGTGTTGAATTTCTAAAATATAAAGCTCAAATATTGCTTCTACTCATGCATTTATTAAAATTGAATATAGGATAGAAACTTTTAAAACACAAAATACAATATGATTAAATAATGTATGACCAGATATATTTTACATCCACATTAGAGAGTCCATTGTGTGGAAATTTGATTGAATGCTCAGGAAAATCTATTTTGCTTTTTTCTCACCTTATGTGGCCAAATGCACAACATATGTGGTCATTCATTTAAAAGACTGGTACTCTGCAAAACGAAGCACAGCGAACCAGGCGAATACCATAATGGTCGCTTATGCAGCATGCTTACATAAAGGAAATTGAATCAGGCTTATGAGGCTGTGCATTCTTTATTAACCTCCCAGAAAAAAGGTCAGACAACCGTTCTCTTAATGGCAAAAACACTATGCGAAAAAGGCTAAAAGAGAAATGTAAAAAAACTGCAATATATCCTCAGCAGTATATTAAGCAATTGTATTAAAAGCTCATAGAATGATGTGGAAAAAAGCCCTTTTCATCGACTATTATGAAAAAAGTGTCTTATTTTCTTTTTAGCAATAAGCACTGCTGCCCAACCTCACAGAAAAAGCAAAAAGAAAAATAAAGCACTGAGAGTACAAGCTACTGAAAGTCTACGTTTAGAAGAAGTGGAGCTCGTAAAAAGTTCTCTTCACTTCCTCTGCTGTTTCACAGTATTTCTTGTACACTCACATTCTTGCCTTTGCTCTCTCCCGCCCTCTCTTTCTTCCTTCATCTCTTCCTTCCTTCTTGTGTCATCCCTTCCTTTTGGAAAGATTCATAGAAAGAGGGACTGAGGAATGGAAGCTATCCCAGTAAGAGGAAACCAAACGCCCACTTTGCATTGCATAAAGCGGCAGAGGTACTTGCTCAGGGCAGCAATTTTCCCCTGGAATCCCCACCCCCAATGTTTGATCTCCTTTTCTATGTGTCATTTTAAACAACTGCTATTTAGCAGGTGTGAATGTTCCAATTAAATAGCAAATGCTTTTGGAGGTGATACTAAGAGCCTTTCCCCATCAGGCTCCAGCCCAATCCACTACCTTTCCACGCTCAGCTGATTAGGGTCAGCACTTTAAAATTAGAAAACGAAGCCCTTGAACCCCTTGTCACAGCTATAGACACACTTGCTAACATTAAAGGATCTTCTACATACCAAAGGGACGTCAAACTGGGCTTGCATGCTGCTAATTTACTGCAGTTCTTTACCAATTCCTATTCCTGTCTCAGAAATATCTTTTTGATATTTTTTTTGAAACATTGTCCTGAATTTCCAATGATAAAATTAGCTAGTCCAATCTGAGGCATTAGTCCTCAATAACTTATGTTTCCCTTCTCATCTGACACAGATCCTCTCTGCTGGAATTCCAAAGCAATCAACTACCTGGGGATACTTTTCCCCAGAGACCTTTCCAAGCACACTATATCAATTAACACAAAAGCCATTCTGGACCCCCTCCAACACACTGTACTACCATCTGGTCTCCCTAGAACCTCATGGAGAGGGGCAGATTTCAATTTGTCAAAACAATGAAAATACCCCAAATTATTTTCAAATTATGCATGTTTACTTTAATGTCATGTTCACTCATTTCTTAAAAGGTACTTTACAAATTCCTCTAAATTGACTCTTCTGCTTGCATTGTTTCTCTCCCTGTTTCTTTGTCAGGCAAGGAAAAATTGTAGTCAGAAAGACTAAAGTTTAACTCTAAAGAAATAAGAATTTGTAAAATCTAAATAGCTTACTAAGGATAAGATATTAGAAGCATTTACACCCACAAATCCACATGGCATTTGCCTAGTGATTAGGTTGGAAACATAATTTTTAGGTAGTAAAGTATTTGTTATCATTTGAAAGGTACCAAGAAGACTCTTGCATCAAAGAAAAATCTTTTGAATGCTACCATTTGTCACTCTTCCTTTAAAGCTCTAAACATTCCTGAAAGAATGTAAGCAATTAATCTGAAAGTATTAACGAATTGAGTCATGATTTTACTCTTTTGTTTTTCAGAATTTTATTAATAAACAAATAACAATTAGACAGTTTCAAATTAAATCACTAGGACAGATTCAATAACACTCTGCATACATTCTTCTTAGTGGTTAATTGCTGTAC
>NDGN011551373.1:17366-41129 GCA_002564285.1 Tympanoctomys barrerae | reverse complement strand
GGGAAACTATATGATATTTACACATATGTGTCTGGTTTATTTCACTTATGAGCATATCTTCAAGTGATTTAATAATTTGTCTATCATTATGTAAAAGAATAACATGCGTGCATGTTGGGTGAAAATTTTTAGAGTTTTCCTCCATTAGTGTGTACAGCTCTGTAACAATTCAAAATTATCTCAAAACTAGAAGTTGAAAAATATTAGCAGGAAACAAATTTGGGATACTTGAAAAGAATTAGAATTTACTTTATGCATCATGAGAAGTGTTTTCCCCTTTAAATTTTGTAATATGGTGCTATTTGTAATCAAAGGCAACATCACTCCTTGAATCACATCATCACATCACTAGAATATTTAGCTAAAATTTAGTCATTTAAAGTAATTTTACTGGCATGTTTGTTTAAAAATTTGTACCACCTGGACATTCATCCATTTATTTCTGTATCTCTATCTGTGACTCTGTTTCTCTGTCAGTCTTAATGTCTCTAAGTCTTTAGGTGTATATCTCTGTCTCTGCTATTATATTTAAGAGGACGCTAGAAAATAGAAATATATGCCTTGCTCCTGGATAGGAAACAAACATCGTGAACATGCCCATGCTATCAAAATTGTTATACGGAGTCAAAACAATGCCAACTAAAACATCATTAGTATATCTCATAGATATAGGAAAAAAAATCTTGAAACTCATATGGAACCAGAAGTGACCTAGAATATCAAAAGTATTTCTGGGTAACAAAGGAAAGGCAGGAGGTATTTCAATCCCTCACTTGAAATTATACTACACTACAAAGCTACTGTGGTAAGATCAGCATGGTAAAAAAAAAAAAGAGAGAGAGAGAGAGAGAGACCTGTAGTTCAATGGTAGACTTTAGAAGAGTCAGACAGAACTGCAAACACACTCAAACACCTTACGTTTGACAAAGGGGAAATCTTCCATATTCACTGGAAGATAGATAGCTTTTTAAAGAAATGGTTCTGAAAAACTTGCTTTCCACATGCCAAAGGCTTATAATAGACCCATGCCCATCACCATGTGCAAAACCACAGTCAAAATGAATCAAAGATTCAAATATTTTAACTGAAACACTAAATCTTCTAGAAGAGAAAGTAAGTAGAAATCTTAGGGATATAGGGGTAGGCAGAGGGTTCATGAACAAAAATCTAACTGCGTGGGAAATACTTCAAAGAATCAACAATTGGGATCACATCTTTTTGAAAAGTTTCTACACTCTAAAGAAATCACCGACAAAGTAAAAAGAAAACCCAGGAAAGAATAAATAAAATCTGAAAGATATAAGAGATACTATAAAAGGAAAAAATCTGTTCAAAGAGAAAGAATTTGCATGCTTCTATCTGGTAATCTGAACAACTAACTTGAAGACATTGTACAATGCAGCAACCATTGTCGAATTCCTATTGTTTCATTTGGTGAGGTTCTGTATCATTGCTAATGTTTGTTTGCTGGTTTTTTTTTCTTGTTACTGCTTTGTATTCTCTTTAGATAATAATAAAATGAAAGAAAAAGAAAAGGTCATAGTAGGTTAGACTTAGGCCCTAAACCCACTGAGTGGTGTGTTTGTCTGAAAGCAATAGGAAAATACAGACACAGGTGCACAGGCAGCAGACACTGGAGTGCTGGGACTACAAGCTAAGGAGTTCCAGAAATTCCCCACCAACTTCTGAAGCTGGAAGAGGCAAGAAAGAGTCCTCCTCTGGGACTATCACAGAGAGCATGACAACAGCTTGATTTTAGATTTCTAGAGCCCAGAGCTGGGAGAGAATTAATTGTTATTCTTTTAAGCCTTCAGATGTGTGGTAATTTTCCATATCAAACTTATGAACAAAAACACTTACAAGCAGTATCTTTTCTTTTTCATTTCAGACATCCAACATTACTGAAATCAATTTTTTTCAACATTTCTGTCAGCTTTCTTTTGAGTTCCCTCCAAGGGAACACTAAGAAAGACTATGTTTGTCAGAGAGTGGATTGCAGGAAGCATGAAGAGACAGGGAAGTCAAACAGACATGGCAGAAAAGTAAGCAAGACGTCCCTGGAGAGCTGTGGCTGGGCCCAGAGTCAGTCTGGACAGCCATCCTTCCAAGACCATGAAACACATTGCTATTCCAAGCTTCTGGGTGGAGAGAGAACAGGAATCCCCTTCTGCGCACTTCTTGAGGGCTTCTGTGAGAAGCATTCCTTCCTGCACAGTCTGAGTCTGGCGCAGTGTAGCTCTGGACAACATCTTGTAGTCCAGGAGACAGAGTTCTGAAGAAATAAAGTTGGAGCTACTGATAGAACTGCTAACAGAAGCTGGAAATGAGCTCTAGGCCCAGCTGAGAGGGTTAAGATAGTCTTCCAGGGAGTTCATTGAAAAAACAATTCATTCTTTATTTTTTATTAGAAGCAAAAGCAAAGATTTCCTACCAGGTCAATAGTGCTTGTTGCTTGCTTAAAAATAAACAGTAATTAAGCTTGCAAGCTGAATTTAAATTATTTTGTAGGATTGATTTTTCAAGGTTTGCTCCATGCTGAGAAATGTTTATAAATTTTGAAAATCATATTTTATTTAGAAATATTCAATTACACAATCAATTTAAGACATCTTAGAATATAGTTTGTGGTACATGTCTTTCTTAAGCACAGAAGCAAAAATCAAGTTCATTTCTTCTGACTGCAAAGGAAATCCAACTCTTCTTAAATATTTTTTTAATAATACAAAATTGTGATAGAAAACAACAGCATTATAAACTACAAAATTTCACTAAGCAAAGTAACAGGAATTCAACAATTCAATTGTTCGTGTTAATGGATAAAAATGTGCAAGATTGGGTTAAAGATAAAACAAAACAAAAAATTAAAAAATGTTGTAAGAAATTCAAAAGAAAAAGAAAAAAATCTAAGTATTAACTGCTGCTTTCAAAAGAAAAGCATAAATGAACAGCACAATTATCCAAGCTGTTCTGCATGTATACATAATCTATATCTTTTCCCTTCTTTCATTTTTCCATTTTCTCATACCAGCTTTTCCTTCCCATTGAACAAATTCTTTCTCTTTTATAGAATCTATTATACCATTCAGATTTTAATTAATCTTTCAGGTTCTCGCACTAGTGAGGTAATGTGATGTTTGCAGCTGTGGATCTGATTCAATTCACTTACCCGTATATGGAATTTCTGGTTGCACCCATTTATCTACAAAAGTTTCAAATTTATCTTTTTTTGTAGCTGAACAATACTCCATTGTGTAAAAACACCATGTATTTTTTATCCATTTCTCAGTTGATGTGCATTTGGGCTGTTTCCAAGATTTAGCTGTGACAAATTGTGTTGCTATGAACATGGGTGTACATATGTCACTGTGGTATGATGATTTCTGTTCTTTTAGAAAAACAACTAGGATGGGAACAGCTAGCTTGAATGGGACCACCAATTCTAACTTTTTTTTTTTTGGTGGAACCAGGGATTGAACTCAGACCCTTGCGCTTGCCAGGGAAGTGCTTATTCCACTGAGCCATCTCCCCGGCCCCCAATTCTAACTTCTTGAAGAATCTCCATACTGATTTCCATAAGGGGTTGTACTAGCCTGCACTCTCACCAACAATGAAGGAGGGTTGTTTTTCCCACAGCCTCTCCAGCATTTGGTATTGGTTGACTTATTCATGACAGCCATTATTTGTGGTGTAAGAGATCTCAGCATTATTTTAATTTGCAACTCTTTGGGCTGGAGAGATAGCTTAGTGGAATAAGTGCTTGCCTGGCAAGCACAGGGTCCTGAGTTCAATCCTCAGTACCACCTAAAAACAAAAAAAAATGCAACTTTAGCATGACCTATGATCGTGAACATTTCCTCACACATTTACTTTAATTTTTCCTTGACACACTTATTAACATGAACTGCTAGTGATTTTTGTCAAGACTTTATTGGTAAGTAGAACATTTCATTGAATGCTAACAATATACATACTAAGAAATCAATTCTAGGTTCTACATTTATTTAAAATAATAGTTTTACCCTAAAAATCCTTTTTTAATCATTCATTTATTTGCTACAGGGTCTCCCTACACAGATCAGATTCATAGTTATCCTCCTGTCTCAGCCTCCCCAGCACTGGTATTACAGTGTGTATCAGCATGCTCAGTGTTGGTGGCTAGCACAGCACGCCCTGTGCCAGCACGCTATGTGGTACTGGGGATAGAACTTGGGTCCTTGTGCTCGCCAGGCAGACACTTAGACTGCCAAACTATTCTCCAGCCCACCCACAAATTTTACCAGGTGGTTATTAAGATTTTCATTTTAGTGATGAAGACCTTAGGCACAATTAAGTACCCACAACTAGTATGCGACACAACAGTGATTAAACTCAGTGGGTCTGTCCCCTGAGCCACTGAATTGAACTAAAAAGCTAAAAAATTCCAAATGTGACTCCAGTGGTATATCCCAGCCTTGTTGCCTTTTGTTTGTCCCTACAGACAAGCTCCCCCTGTAAATGTGGTAACCGAATATGGACCTTATCTTTTAGAGGCCCTCGCCAGCATGCAAGCAATGGACTCTTCACATTTTCCTGGGACCATTATCCTAGGAACAAAAGAATCTGATGAAGATTTATTGCATTTATCTTTCACTGATACACAAAGACTCCATTTTTTAGCCTATGGTTTGAAAACTATTTGCTCTCCAGGTTTTAAAAATAGTAGTTGTTTGAGTCCATTTTCTGCAACCGTGGGTGGCAGCTTTTCAAGAGTTCCTTTCACTGGTCCCTCAGTTATTCTTAAAGATGCTCCTAAATCACCCGCAACAGCATTTTAAGTAATGTTTATTCTACCTGAGAGATCCACCCCTCCTCACCCTTCAGAGTCAGAGCCAATGCAGATGGGGCCCATCCATGTGTAGCATCACCCCACTCCACCTCAGCCCTGAGCATGCTGAAGTGTGAGAGTCTTTAGCCTCTGTTCTAGACTTTCTTCCAGCTGCTGATGCATGATGTGTATACAAGACTTTTACCATCGCAGGCACAGACACTTGCAGCAGACGTGGCTAAGTAGAGCAGATCCAGATCTCAAGGGCATCATGCAGAATCAGCTTCCAATGCTCTTACTGGTTTCGCCATGTGAACGTGTTGAGAACGTCAGAATTTCTCACTTAGTGTTCCACCCCAAATGAGGCAGAGGATCAGTGTGTCCTAGAGCTGAGGGAACAGGAAGGAAGGCTTTGTGTCCCCTGAGTCTTTGTTAGGTGTAGGTGAGTGCACATACACATGGACTCATAATATACACTTGCTTGCATTCAAGAATATAGGTACATCCACATGTATGTCATTGCATGTAAACTGAGGCTTTTAAAATTGAGATGCATGTTGATTTTTCATCTCTGCTAACTTCTTTCACTGTTCAGCTCTCTTTTGTAGAACTTGAGTTTTCAATTTGTCATATTAAGTTATATATGTCTATATCATAAATGTATAAATTATTTGTTTCTATAATCCAGGCTTTTAATCAGACATAGTATAGGTCAAGTAGCAAGTTGACATGAAGATAATGAATAAAATAAGATCAAACCTATTAAGCATTAGATGCTGATAATGAGTTTGTCAGCTTTAAAATAGAGATGAAGAATTTGTTTGCACTAACAATTGACACAAGTCTACTGAAAAATGTAGTGACAGAGAAATGTTAATAGTAGAGTTAAAGATCTGAAATTTTTAAAAGCTAAAATGTCAGATTATGGAGCCTGTAACAAACATCTGTTCATATTGTTTTAGTTGAGAAAAGCCATCTCAAATTCAATCAAGGGTAGAAAAGTAGCCTCTTTGTGAAATCAGCTGCTCTAGTCATCTGAAAGGTCAATGGCGCCTGGCCTTTTGTGACCCACTTAGAGAACATGGGGGGCCCAGTATCTGGGGCTGATCTTCCTGGTCTTCTGTAAATAAATCATTTCATTAAGAGGCATGGAAAGTAAAGAGCTTTTATGTCAGCAAAGCAAGATGATTTAGAACACTAAGAAGGAAACAAGTGGGCCACTGCTAATGTCATTTGAGTAACAAACAACACAAGTAAGTAGTATCGGAGATATTTCTGGACTTAAAATTTCAAGCACATAATTTAAAAAAATTCTTTATATTTCTCTCACCACTATAATGTAGAAAATTCTTTACCCAATCATACATATTAGAAGATTACTTGGATAATTTCATTTTTTAGTTTGATAATGATCTACATATAGGTTATTTCAAAGTAGAAAGACTGACCTTTTGGAAAATTAAATTAACAGGCACCTAAAACACTGCTTATAAGTGTATGTTGCCAAACATAATTAGATAATGGTGGAAAGTTTTTTGAAATCTGTATGATATAATAATTTAGGTATGAAAAGATGAAAGTTAAAAGCTAAATGTTTGTAGATTTCTTGTAATACATATTGTTTCATATTCTCATAGTTGAGTTGCATGTTTCCCTGCTACATAGATGATTTTGGTTTAAATATTCTCTTGGCTATGTCATCTGGTAGAATAATACATACTTTTATAGGTTTTTCTCCTATTTTCAGTGCTTGCATACTTATTACATTTAAACTTGCACCAGAAATGTCACGAGTGCCCTACCAATGCCCTCACTTTCAGAGACAAGTGATGCAGCTTACTTTCCTTCGTTGCTCCTGGAAATGTGATCTGATGGTGCCCTATTACCACGTGGGCAGGTAGAGCTCTCAGTGAATAGTAGAGTTCATTCCATAGAAGACGTAGGAAATGCTCGGCAGCTATTGCATGTGATTGCTCCAGTGTGGAACAATCAGTAGTGACATTTCTTTAGAGATACGAGAGACACCAGTGAATGAGACCTTGAAGATAACATCAACAGGAAAGTATAAAAATAGCGAATGCACCCGTTAATAAGTTAGCATTCATTTAATTTAAGTCCCCGAAGTATCTTTTTGTGTTTTCCTTGCTCTGTGTGAATGTTTGTGTGTGTCAGGAAGAGGCTTTTTTTATGCATCAATATAATCTTATAAAAACAATGGAGTTTTTTATTATAAGCTTTACATTTAAAATGAAATTGATATAGACCTTGAGGAAAACAATATTTTTAGTAATTTTGAACATCTAGCCGATTTGATTTTCTCAGTTTGCCTGGTAGGCTGCTGTGCTGACCCTGAGGCAGAAGGAAGGGGTCTCTCTTGTGTGAAGCCAGAGGCTGGAGCACTCAGGCACCAGGCTGTTGAGGACCACACAGCCCACCTGCAGGATCAGATAGCTGGATTCCCACACCCACTTAATCTCTGACCTTCTAACTTACCATTGTTTCTGTGAAGCTGTGCTAGAGGCACCTGTTAATTTGGAATTCCACAGGGACTGTTGGTCTCCTTTCACTGGCTGTCAGTTGTACATCAGATGGCAGCAATTTTTAGCTACTATTAGCCAAGTCTAGATTCAAGTTGTTGACCCATAGGTCAGGGGCCTATTATTAATCCCTGGAGCAATGCAGTCTCTCAGTTATTATGTGTCATTTAGTAGGCTTGATTCATGTGCACATCTCTTAGCAGCATCAATGGGACTTCTGTGTGGGATCAAGAGGGACATAGGGCCCAGATTTTATTGAAAAAATACAATAGAAAACTGAGATTAATGTCATGACTTCAATACTTGACATCTCATTGATTATAGAAGGATCTTTGTATGCTAAAATACAATGTGGCTGAAGCACAAATTTTATATGAGGTTAAACATGATTTTTTATAGGATTGTTCTTGCAAAAAATATTATTTAGATTAAAGAGTGAAGCATAGTATAGTAGCTCTGAGACAATATTTGCAAACAATAAGCACCCATAGTTACATGGTTAATTAGCAGACACTACAGTCTGCTGGATTAGTTCTGCATAGGAAGAGAAAAGTTGGAGTTCTTAGAAAGTGGAGCTTTTATGTTCAGGAGGGGCAGGGAATAAATTAAGTTGAGAGCAATCTGAGTATTTCCCATGTTCAAAGAGACTATCTAGTGTGGGCACAAGAAGGAAAATCTAAGCTGGATCTATGATAGAACATGCAAAGAAGAAAACATGGGTACCAATCAGCTAATAAAATGATGACCGTGAGAGCTGACGCCTAGTGAGAGCTTGCTATAATTGAAAACATTTAGCATACTTTGACTCATTTAAGGCTAAGAAGCAAAAATAAAACACATGAAAACAATCACTATTGTCTTCCTCAACCTTAAAGAAGAGTCATTTTGGGCACACAGAAGCTGAATCTTATATCCAAGGCTGCTTTTCTGGTCAGTCACAGATATCTGATGAGAGTCACGCCGTGGGTCTCCAGAGCCTGCATTCTACCATTGTGCTACTCCTTTTGTGTTGATCATGTAACTGAAATTTATCATCATTTATCCCAGACAGTTATTGAAATCCTCCTCTAAGTATTTCTGTTACTACATCATAAAAATAATTAGGCTTCCTGCCTTATAATTTTGTGTCCTCAAAGCCACCCCAAGTACTTGCATGCAGGTTGCTGGTCTTCACCCATCTCTGAGGTCCTGAGATGGCACTTGAAGGCCTTTTCCTGGGTGCTCCTGCTACTCTTCTAGGCTTGCTGCTCCTCACATTTCTTCTGGAAGATTGTAAAATATGTTAGGTGATTTCCTCCTTTAACCCAAGCAGAATCATTTTGAAGCTCAGTATTTTTTTTAAAGTAGACCATAGCAATTACATCATTTCCATTGCACAAAACAAGAAACTGTCCAGAAAAATAAAATTACTTGCCTAAGGTCATAGCCACAAAATATCAATAGAGATACCTCGAAGATTTTAGTAATTAGAAACTTAATTGTTGGAACAAAATATCAGTATACAATGTCTTAACACGACAAAATAGAGACCCTAAATTCTAAAATAAAAGGTTTAATTTAGCTTCTTCTCATATATATATATATATATATATATATATATATATGTATATATATATATATATGTAAAAATTAGAATTAAAACAGAAAAATAACAAATGATACAGGCTAAGTTACATTAGATTTATTTCTCTCCTTCAAGCCTCTAAGAGACATAAGATAAGGAGCCAAGAAGATACGAAGCAAGCCAGGAGCTGAGCCCCAGCTTCAGTTCTCTGTCTCCTCAGTTCCTCTGCTTGTGTTCTACACAAGCTGAGATGCATCTCTAGCCAAGCTCCTTTGCAGAAAGTCTAGAAATACAACAGTGTGATGACATTTCTCAAATTTCTGATACTGGAAAAAAAAACATATTCAGTAGAAGCCATCCTTCAAATTTTGATACTTTGACCTTGTCCCAGCCAGCGATGCATGGTCAACAATCTTCCTTAACGCTGGATAGTAACATGGGAGTTCTAGTTCCCAGATAGCTGCACAGTCGTAAGGAGAAACAGTTGATGCACAATGGCATATTATACTGGGTCTTTGTGGGTTTTTGGATGCAGGTATTCAGTAGATTACATGAGATTGTCAATACTTTATTATAAAATGGCTTTTTTTTCATAGAGGACTTTGCCTGTTTGTAGGCTACTGTTAGTGTTCTCAGCCTAGGCAGACTCAGCTACAATGTTCAATCGGTTTGGTGCCTTCCTGCCTCATGACAATCCAAGTTAGAGGGGCCTTGGGGGGCGCAACTTCCTCAGAGTTCACGGGCCACTTGTATTTGTAAGTGAGCTTTAGTTTTGCTACACCTGCTTTTACAGTCCAGCCTTTGCTGCCCATGAGCTGATCTTGCCTCTCATATGATTTCTAGAATCCCTGCCATGCTTCAACACTCTTTACTAAATCTATTTCTAATCCCAGAGATCCTCTGACCCCTGAATGAGCAGAATTTATAATCTGCTTACACTATTATCTATGTTTTCTGTAGCACTCTGGTCTCTTAATGGGACTATAAGTGCTAGGATAGCTTATTGATTATTATGCACTTTTCTAAAATAACATATGTCCTTGACTAAGATATCAGACAACTGGGGCCACATGACGCCTAGAGGATGAGAAGCCCTGGCACCTACAAGGCACACAGTGTGGTGGGGCTGCGTTCTTCCTAAGGCAGTGCCTGAACTCTACTCACACAAGGCTGGTGGTGACCATGACGACTCAACATCATTTTATTTGGCAGTTTTTCAGTGTCCCTTTCTACCTTTGATTTTGAATGTGGTTCACTGATTTAATTGCAGCTCATGACAGGATAGATAATAAAAGCAGACGGCCCATGTTTTCCACTACATTTTTTAATTTACTGCATGACATATCACAGGTCACTTAATGGGGTTCCTATTTGAGGAGCATAGTTAATGAGTCCTATTTTATCTTTATACTTCTCTACCCTGTGTCTTGGTTCATAAAATTATACTAAGAATGCAGAGAGCAAAGTGGACCCCCATCTCCATAAAAGCATCCATTTCCATCCAAAGACAGGGGGGATGTTTCTATTCATTGCTAGGATTCTGTCTGTAACGTTTCATGGAACTCCAGGGCCTGACATTTTTTTTCCCAGATGTTCCTGAACAAAGGGTTCAGGGGTCTGTATTTGGCAGTGCCCAAACCCCTGGGTCCCAGCCAACGAAGGCAAGTACATTTTTGGCTTATCACTTGAAACCTCAAATATACCATTCAAGGTGTGTGCCTGATAGTCTCCTGATTTGCTGCAAAATGCCTCTTCTTAGGTAGGTAATAGTTAACACCGTGGCATTCCCATTGTAGTTTGCTTCCTTCTTTGCTTCATTTAATAGTGAACAATTAAATGCTTTCATTTGACCTAGAATGCCCAAGTGATCTCTCTAGCTGTAGTTTCCTAAGAACAAGCAAAAATGAATACTGGGAAGACCTCCTAGCAATTATGGAGACAGAGAGAAAGTTAGTTTAGCACCTGCAGCTGTAAAGGGATGAAGAAAAGCACATTGGCAGTGGGTTTCTTTCAGTAGTTGTTGCTTCGGAACCATCTTCAGATAGGCTTTCTTTTTTATTTCTTTAATGCAATTCCCTACATCCTGTAATTTCACCATTTTCTGCTACAATTGTATCAAGGAAATATTGCTGTGGCTACTGATACCTCCGGTGATGTGTCTACTTTCTAAAAAAAGAAAACAATCTTGAATTTATTAGAAAAGAAAGTTATCTCAATTCCCAAATATTTTATAAAAAGAATTAGGCTAACATAAGATGAACCAGAAACATTTCTTATTTTTACTATGAAATTTATGCAGATTAATGATTAGAAATAATCCATGGCTCTTTCACTTGTTTATTTTGACCTTATGGTGCACTAATGGAAAAAATCAAGAAGAAAAGCTGCTTGTTCCCACAAGTACCAGTTCATCAGAGGGGGCCAGGCCTCTTCCCACACCTTCCCAGGGAATAGCTGCACAGGTGGCAGGAGCAGCTGACAAGCTAGCCCTCTATTTGCCTCTTACCCAGTAGCACCTAATACAATCAGAACAGAAATCAAAGCCGCTTTGACTGGAGTAGTTTCGCTAACACTAAATACTCTTTTTTCTTTTATGAGACTCAGCTTGTGGGATGAGCCAAAACATTGTGATTCTTATTGCATAGGTATGGTGAAATTGAATTTATACCTTAGTTTGGATTACCATTTTATGTTTTACAACTGTAATACATACTCGTAATTCTCCTATCATGTTAATTTGTTCTTTATGTAGAACACTGTTTTCCATGAGCGATACTGTTGTCCCAGCCTAGAAACAGTTTCTTTTTTGCAGCAAAATGCTTCATATGTATATTTTTCATCTTAGTTTGCTAATGCAGGGAATAATATTTTTCTTTGCACAATTTTTCTTAATTTACTTAATGTAATAACTTTAACTTTTTCCAACTCAGCTATTTTTTTGCCTTAAGTTTTTAAAAGGTCATCCAATAACTACACTTCATATCCATTTATATTTGCTTAATAAATAAAGCCAAAGAACTTGTATATTTTCTTCAGGGCACAAATAACTATATAAAACACTATAACTATTAATATACTAGGAATATCAAGAGGTAGCATGAAGAAAGAGTAGTTTAAATATCAACTATTAATTCATATTTTTTTGAGCACAGAAAATGCTAGTTTGAAGCAGAATAACATGCAAAAAATGAGTAGCATACACTACTTCTTTAGTTAATGATTAATATAAAATGAAGCTACTTATCTTTTAATCATTCAATGTAGTCAGAAGTTTTTATGTTAAGAAATAATTCCAAAAATAAAAAGTAAATATTTATTTGAAAATACATAATATATTTATATAGTATTGTCTTCATATTAAATGGTTGTATTAACCTTACAAAATTTCCTTTTCTTGAAGAAAAATTCTTGAACTTTTTTCTGAACTGTTGAGTTTTATCTTCTCATATTTACTATGCAATTGTTTATTTTTAAATTGTTGTGCTCCCAGCAATGTGGCAGCGCAGAGTGATAGATAATACATTTGAGTCCACACAAAGACATACCAATGTGAAATGGTTACAGTGATGAGCCAAACTAGTACAGATTGAGTGATGTGAAATGCAAAAGAATACACTTAAAGGATAAAAAAACCCCAAAGGTACATGTGTAGTAACACGTATGACCTGATTTAGTAGCCTTTCATAGGTGAAATTAAAATGAAATGTCCCGTCCCTCGGTGAAATGCTGGACAGCTGTCAATGAACAGTGGACGAATGCCCTTGGCTTACGTGTTCGCAGGTGCTGGCATCAAGGGAGAAATGGCGAGGTGGAGGGACACAGCAGGAAGGCTGCTCTGCTCATGCAGCAGAGGGGACACGAGAGCATTAGGACGGGAATATGCTGGTTTATGTCACACCCTAGTGACCCAGCCCTCGGACAGGATCCTAATTCACAAAAGCACATCCACCTGCGGCCTGATAGAAGAATCAACGCACAGATGAATGTCATGGCCCAGGGTCCCTCCACCTTCCAGCTCCCCTGCCTTCGGAAACATGAAAATTTGGGGAGCATTTTAGATCGAAACTGTAACACTATGTAGGACCTGATTTAATAACAATAAGTATCACAAATTAAAATTTAAAGGTCTTAATTTTGACACTTCTATTGACAATGTCAATAACTACAAAAGTAGTACTAATATGTCAATCCATATTAATAGGAACTGACCATATAGATTAAAAGCAAAACTCCCCTGAGCTCTTCATTACAGAAAGCACACGCACACCTTTCTGTTTCATTGCAGAGACCCCTGAGAGCCCTGAGAGCCTTGCAGAAACTGAATGGAGGAATGACAGAAGAGTCAGACCCAAGAGAAAATGGGGACTATGAAGAGAGTGAGGAGAGGAAATCTCCAAAGGAAAACCTGCCACGTGAATATGCCAAACTGTTCTGAAACATTTGTGTGCTTCTCACGTAAGGTTAAGCTTGCTAAGTGTTAATGTTTTAAAAACCTAAATGCAGAAATAGAAGTCATATGACAGTAGGATTTGGTGGATCTACATAAGAACTTTAACGTAATTTGGCAATGCAGTCATAGAGAGGTTGCCTAAGGGCTGGCCAGGTAGTTCAGCAGACTAAAGAGCCTGCTTCAGCGGGGCGCAGCGGCCGGGGTTCAATCCCCAGCGCGCCGTGGGGGGCCCGTCTCCGGGGTGTGCTGAGTCAGCACTCGAGACTGGCCCTGGAGGCCCGTGTGTGTAATCCCAGCGCCTGGGAGGCCGAAAACAAGAGAATCACTGTGAGTCCGATCTACGTAGTGAGACCCTGAACACCCTACATACACTGTAGACTGTGTCCTAAATTCATAAAAATAAATAAATAAAAATAAATTTTAAAAAATAAAAAAGAAAGAAATTTGCCTAGAGGGTGTCGGTCTTCTCCTTTCTGGATAGGTGACACTCCGGCTAAGGGCAGTATTCTTCTGTTCCTTGTGCTTGCTTCCTTCAGGACAGAGAAAGCTAGAGTTAACTTCCTCGGCAGCCTCGGTTCTGAGCGCGTGCACCTACCCTTGGTTCGTTTGTCTTCACCTTTCTGAACTCCACAGTAGCCTTAAGTAAGCCAGCATGACAGTCAACAGAGAAATTAAACCCTCACACATGGTGCTGTGGCTGTGCTGCAAATAGAATCCCTCCTTCATTGTCGGTGGGGATGCAAACCAGTAAAACCATTGTGCGTATCAGTCTGGATATTTCTCAAATAAATGAAATTAAAAATTCCATATGATCCAGCCACATCCTTGTTAGATATCTTCCCCAGAGAATTTAAAATATTATACTACTGAGATACATGCATGCAAACACTTATAGCAGCACAAGTCCTGGTAGCCAAATCCTATAATCAGCCTGTACACCCATCAGGGGATGATTGTATAAGGAAAATGTGGATATATATATATATATATATATATATATATATATGTAAATATGGAGGAGAAAGGGGTGTCAAAGAGAAAACAAGTGTGGTGTGTATGTCATCACTTCCAAGGTGGCTGGGAACTGCATGAACTACAAACACATACTAATAAAATAAAGACTTTTTGAAAATAATAATTAGACCAGAAAATATGGAAAAACTCGACCTCTGTTCTTCTTCCCTGAGCACCCAATGGTTTAACAAACTCTGTCTGCAGTGAATCCAGAACACGACCCCTTCACGTTTTCACACCCCAAGGTTTCTCTCCTTGCATGTCCCCCAAACCTGATCACCACTACACTGAGCAGAGCAATTAGGAAAAACTCCAATAGTTTCTGATTTCCTTCAAATTAAAAAACAAAGCTATGTACATGGGAAACAACTTTGCACCCTTCTTATCTTCTCTCATGTGTCACCTTTCAGCATCACCTGTCTTGGCCACCTTACTTGATATTTCAACCAGGCCCTCTCCTCCCTTAAGCAGAACTCCCAGTTCCTGTTTCCGTGTTGCACATTTCCGTGCTTTCTTGGTAGTTAGCATGTTTTCCTGTGCCACACAAGTCACTCAGCATTTCTATTTTTTTTGTATTTTTTTTCTCTCCTGTTTGAAATATAAGCAGGGATAATTTTTTAAAAAATAATTAACAAACATTATAAGCGCCCCAAATGATTTCTGTCATTTATAAGATACCTCATGAATATTTGTTAAATTGTTATTTCTTCTTATTTTGTAAAAAATACTTTTATCCTTTAAGTTTAGCATTTTTCAATTGTTTCTTGTTTTCCATGCATATTTTAACACCCTCTCTATACAAAAGGAAGTGTTCAGACCTTAACAACAGTGGAACAGTTTGCATATCCCACACCTTCAACGTTAAAACTATACAAAACGCATTTTTCTATCTTTTTTCCCTCATCTTCGTGTCTTTGCATCTCAGGCACATAGCTACATATATCCATAGTACATCCTTACTGTCATTTATGCTTTTCTCATTTTCATTTTTCAGTTAGAATACACAGACTGCTCATATTGTAGTTTGTCAAATACAGTTATTGTCCATAGGTTTTAAAAGATGATTCAATTAGCCTGCTAATGCTGGCCCCATGGATATGTGCTGCCTAGTGTTTTTTTTTTTTTTTTTTTTTGTATCAAGGATTGAACTCAGGACCTTGCACTCACCAAGTGGGCACTTATTCCACTGAGCCATCTCCCCATACCCTGATTAGTGCTTTTGATACTCACAGCACGCTGGCTAGTGGGCACACAGTGTTTGTGATGAATGTCGCAGAGCAGGTGCAAGATTTGTCTCTGTGGTCACTGACTGCTTCTCTTCTTCACATGTGTTCTGTTTTGTATAGGACCATGTATGTAAACATTGATTTGTGTAGCCCATCTCAGGAAGTTCTGTTCTCTGATTGCCTTAACAACTCCCTTGTTCTCAGAGCTCTACCTCTCTCATGTGGAAGATGCCCAGTATTGTCCATTTTTCTTACCAAATAGTATTGTTGAAGCTCATATTTCAAGAAGCTCTGGAAGTTTGAGCCAACATGGATTTTACCCTATAAGGGTTCAGTAACCTGACTTAAAATGATGCTGACAATTTTGCATGCAATTTTTTTTATCTTTTCTGCTGAACTGATTCTAAGCTGAACCAATTTTTATCCAAAAGCTGAACTTAGTTATATCCTTATCAAATGCTTAACCATAATCACATACCAATGGCATAGATTTAAAGGGCAGAAATTTTAAATGCTAGGTTATTATTTAGCAGTGATAATATCATTATTATACACAGAACTCACAAAATTGTATGCACATTTCAGGAAAAAGAAAAATAAGATGCGTATGGAAGCCCATAGCTACCATTTTGAGCACCTTTTGAAGTGTAGATGCCAGAGGTGGGCTGGCCAAATAGCTCAGCAGATTAAAGTGCCTGCAAGCAGGCACAGGGACCAAGAGTTCAATCCTTGGGCCTGTAGTGCCAGCCCCACCCCTGTAGTATGCTGAGACAGTAATTAAGACTGGGCGTGGTGGTGCATGCCTGTAATCCCAGCTCTTGGGAGGCTGTAAGCAAGCGGATTACTATGAGTCTGATCTAGTAGTGAGAACCCTGAACACATTGTAGACCTTTCCATAAAAATAAAAAGTGAAAAAAGGAGTCAGAGGTGTCTTGTATTAATCTCATGATGTCTCAGTAAATTTAGTGTTAAAACATTTAAACAAGTCTTTCTTTTCCTGAAGTGTATGTATTTCATTTTTGCTGGACTATGTATATCTATATCTGTATCTATATCTATCTATCTATCTATGTATATATATATATATATATATATATATATATTCAACTCTTTATATTTTCATCTCTAATTAAAATAAAACTCTCTTTTTAAGTACTTTAAGAAAATCTTATGCTTTGGTTGACCTCCATACCATGAACGGCAAATGCAAAGATGTAAACAATTACACTATTTAAATAAAAATAATTACTATTATATTGAAAATTAAACATGATTGTGGGAATTGACTCTTGGCAGCAATAACTGTAAAAGCTATTTCCTGAAATTTAAAAAATGACTCATACAGTTAAAAATTTCAAATGAATTTATATGTTCTCCAAGTCAAGTTTTAAGAAATTACATTTTAGGCTGTAATTTCCTCCTTGAAAATTGATTACACAAATGCAAAAATACATTTCATCCTAATTTTATGAGTGGTAAATTTAAAAATTTCACCCGTGACTAGAAATGAATTTCAACTGGAAAATATTGCTGGAAAGTATTGCTAGTTTCAAGCAGAACTGGAAAAATTATAATTTCAGCTATGACCAGAACAGAGTGAAGTATGGCTCAGAAGATGCTACACTGTTCAGAACAAATTTTCCAGAGGATCCCGGAAGAGTGTCTGAAAAGCAAGTCATGCATGTCTGTTACCAGTGGTGCAGCTTACGCCCAAGGTCTATGATGCAGGAGAGGGGTCGGCCATAGACCAAGTACACAAAGGAGAAATCTGGAGAATCTGACTTAATGAAGATGGAAAACTGGAGGACCTGGAGAAAATGGGAGTTTAGAGAAGTAGTACTGGGCCATTTAGGAGGCAGTGAGGAGATGCTGAGTCATGACAGGTCAAAAACTGTCTCAAACTCCTGAGGCCTGCCCACATGGCTTTTCAGGGCAGGGTTCTTAATTTGTAAATCACGCCACACCAGGAGCATGGAATTCTTGAATCTCTCACATAGGTATAAAATATTTAATGGCTGTGTGTTTATAGTAATTAGAAAATGGGCACAGAATGTATTTTGTTGAAAAGCTATTTGCAGATACATTTTTTAGAGCTTCAGGTTTCATAATAAGTATGGTCATCTTTTGTTAAGATGTTGAGGTATGCACACTGTGAATAACTTGAGTCATGAAGTTCACATTGATCAATTTAGAAAAAGTTACTATTGTTAGTTGTCTGAGAAAGTGCACTCTACTGCGAGCTGAACTGACTTTTTTCCTTACTTGATATACAATGCGATATTCAGATCTGCTATTTCCAAGGTAGATTTTCTAAAACTCCAATATTCAGGTTAATGTGTGGTGTTAGGCACATGCGGCCTGGCCCCATGGCTGTTTTATGTAATCTGCAGAAATGAAAGAAATTGCAAAACAGTCTAGAGGGCAACTTTTCCTACTGTGTCCCAGAATAACTGTATGTTTTAGAAATTTTGCTGTTATAAGTAAAAATAAATAAATGAAAGAAGCTATTCTTTGACAGGTATATAAAAAATACAGGAGCTTTCCTGGAACCATTCAAGAACTTTCGCAGATCCTGGGAAGCCTGTAGGACTATGGTAAGCTCTGACCTTCCTTAGCTCCGGGTTCACAGACCTGGAGCTTCTACTGGTGCCAGTGGAAACTTTGAAGAACCTAGGTAGACTCCGAGTACCCTGCAGGATGGAGGAGATCTGTGATCTGTAGGCCTAGTGCATGCAGGCACAGAGCTCTCTGGAGCAATTTAAGAAATTTAGTGGACTCTGGCCTATGGGAATCCGTCTTGGTGATTACTGGGAGCTTCAAAAATGCCAGAACTCAGGAACAAAGGGGAATCTCAGTCCTCTAGCCCACCCAGAACAAATTTAGGAGACAATAACATACAAGAACTTGGAGATCACACTACTGAAATCTCTGAAATGATAGCAGCTAAAGTAAAGAAACAAAGTTACTAGGCTATAGAAGAAATGAGATCAAAAATAAAGCCTCAGGTCCAAAAAGAAAAGATAATAATCATGAAAGAATTGCTCATCAGAGCCAAAGAAAACATAGATATAAAAATAGAGGAGAACAGAAAACTAATCAAAACACTAAATGTACAATACAGGAAAGAACTGGAATGCATGAAACAGACTTGAACAGATGTCCAATAAATTAAAAACTCCATTGGAAGCTGGCAAAACCACTTGAATGAAACTGAAGTTAGGCTTTCAGGCCTCAAAGACAGGGTTACTGCTAATGAACATGAAACAAAAGATCTCTTAAAACTAGCAAAAAACCAAGAAATAATAATTCAGCAGCTACAAGATGATGCAAAGAAAAATATATAAGAATAATAGGTGTCAATGAAGCAGTGAGAGACAGGAAAAATGACATAAAATGACTATTTGCAGAAGTACTAGCAGAAATTTTTCCAAACATCAGAAAAGAGCCCAACATACTGATAAGTGAAGCACATAGAATTCCACACAGCCATAATCACAATAAATCTACACCTAGACACATAATAATCAAGGTCTCAAAAGTTTGACAAATTAATAAAATATTAAAATTTCTAGAGAGAAGAAATACATTATTTACAATGGAAAGCACATCAGAATCATGGCAGATTTCTCCACACAAATCATCAAATCAAGAACAACTTGGAATGAAGGATTTCATGTCCTGAAAGAAAACAACTTCCAACCTAGATTGAGGGGCCCTGCGAAACTATATCAAATTCAGTGATGAAATAAGATCCGTCCATGACAAAGAACAAAAGAAGAAATTCATGACCACTAAACCAACCCTACCAAGAATATTAACAGATATTTGAGAAAGAGACAAGAGATTGCAGCTTCAACAACAACAGAAAGGAACCACCAAACAGACCAAGTAATTAAAAAGAGGAAAACAGTATGGAACCTATAACAGGAAAATAACATGACAAAGATAAGTCAGTATGTTTCAATTATAACTTTCAATTCAAAAATCAGAAGAAACAGACTAGCAGAGTGGATTAAGGAACAAAATCCAACAATATGTTTCATACAAGAAACACATTTAACCCAAATGGAAATTCATAGACTAAAAGTCAAAGGATAGAAAAAAGCCCTCTATTCCACAGGAAATCAGAAATCAGAGTTAGCTATCATGGTTGCTGACAATATCAACTTCAAACCAAAAAATCTTCCTAAGAAACAAAGGAGGTCACTTCATACTTGTTAAGAGAAAACTGCAAGAGCAAGGATCATAATTACCAATATATATGCACTCAATATAAGAGCAATATTCTACATAAGACAAATTTTAACAGGCATGAAAAAATCAAATGAGAAATAATATAGTAGTAAGGGGAAATTTAACATTCCATTGTCCCAAAGAGGTAGGTCAAAACTAGGCAAAAATCAGCAAAGGAATAAGAGAACTAAACCAAACTGTGAAGAAATTGTCTTGGTAGATGTTTGCGGAGTGTTTCACACAGCAGCAACAGAACACACATTCTTCTCAGCTGCACATGGGACACTCTCCAAAGTAGACCACATACTAGCAGATGGAGCACTCTTAAGTAAATAAAAAGCAGTTTAAATTATTCCATGCATACTATCCAATCACAGTACAATAAGACTGGAAATTATTTACTGAAGAAGCTACAAAAATAAGATGAACACATGGAAATTAAATAGCTATCTCCTAAAAAACCAGTGGGTGACAGATGAAGTTAAAGAAGAAATTTTAAAAAAAATATTTACAATCAAATAAAAATGCAGCTACAACTTACCAAAAACTGGGATGCAATGAAAGCTGTTTTAAGAAGAAGATCTATGGCAGTAAATTCATGCACTAGGAAAACAAAATAAGCCCAAATGAATGATCTCATGTGGCATGTCAAGCTCCTAGAAAAAGAAGAGCAAGCCAAATCCACAGACCAAAAAATGCATGGAATTATAAATATTAGAGAAAAAATTAATGCATTGGAGACAATGAAAACAATACAGTGAAAAATGAATGAAAGACTTGGTTCTTCAAAAGAATAAATAAAATTAATAAAATCCTAGCCTACCTAATAAGAGAGAGAGAGAGAGAGAGAGAGAGAGAGAGAGAGAGAGAAACCCAACAATTTATGAAAAGGGCAAAATCACTACAGACCCTAATGAAATTCAGATCATCAATACCTACTTCCAAAATCTGTACTCTCACTGGGTTGAAAATACAGAGAAAATGGGTAGTTTCCTAGATACATATAAATGTCGATGCTGAGTCAATAAGATATACAAACTCTGAATAACCAAATAACAAGAAAAAAATGAAAATGTAATAATAAGACTACCAACAAAGAAAAGACCAAGTCTCAATGGATTCACAGCAGAATTCTACAAGAAATTTAGATAAAATGTAATTCCAAATATTCTCAAATTCTTCGATGAAATTGAAAGGGAAGTAATTCTTCCAAGCTCATTCCTGGAGGCAAGTATTACTGTAATTCCAAAACTAAAGGAAGATCCGACTAAAAAAGAGAACTACAGGGCAATCTCTGTAATGAATGTAGATACAAAAATCTTCAATAAAATACTAGCAAACAGAATGCAGCAGATCATCAAGAAGATTATACATCGTGACCAAGTGGGATTCATTCCAGGAATGCAGGGATTATGTAACATACATGAATCCAGAGATGTAATACATCACATCAATAGAACCAAGAATAAAAATCACATGATCATCTCAAGAGATGCAGCGAAAGGTTTTGATAACGTCCAACACTCAGTCATGATAAAACCCTACAGAGAACTGGAATAGATGGCCTATATCTCAACCTGACAAAAGCCATCTATGAGAAACTAACAGTCAACATAATACTAAATGCACAAAAACTGAAGGCCTTTACTTTTTTTTTCAGTACCAGGCATTAATCTCAGGACTCTGAGCTTGCCAGGCAAGGACTTATTCCATTGAGCTATCTCCCCGGCTCAAGGCCTTTACTTTAAAGTCAGGAATAAGACAAGGATGTCCACTGTATCTACTCCTGCTCAATATAGTTATGGAAACATTAGCCAGAGCAATTAGACAAGAGAGAAAAATAAGGACTTGAAAAGAAGACCTAAAATTATCATTATTTGCAGATGACATGATACTCTACATAGAGGACCCCAAAATGTCCACCAAGAGTCTTGTGGATTTAATCAGCAAATTCAGCAACATAGCAGGACACAAAGTCAACACTCCAAAATAAGCAGCATTTTTGTACACAAACAATGAAAACACTGAGTGTTAAATTAGGAAAGCCATGCCTTTCACAATAACATCCAAAAAATGATATACTTAGGATTCAATATCATTAAGAACATAGAAGATTTTTATGGTGGAAATTGTGACACTCTAAGAAAGAGACTGGATAGTCCTTGACAAAATGAAAAAAAAAATATGTTATTCTCCTGAATAGGAAAAACCAATACTGTGAAAATGGCCATACTCCAAAAATTGTTATACAGATTCAGTATAATCCCAATTGAAATATCATTAGTATACCTCACAGAGCTAGATAATGCTCTCCTCAAATTACTTTGGAACCAGAAGGGACCCAGAATATCACAGTCCCAGGAAACAAAGGAGAGGCAGGAAGTATCACAATCTCTGACTTGCAATTATACTATAAAGCTACTGTGACATGATCAGCATGGTAGTGTTATAGAGACAGGCCTAAGGATCAGTGGGGCATATTAGAAGATGCAGACACAACTGCAAACACACTCATCCACCTTATCTTTGATAAATTGGCCAAACATGCTCACTGGAAGAAAGAAAGCCTCTTTAATGAAGCTAAAACTAGACCTAAGCCTATCACTATGCAGACATCTATAGTCAAAGTGGATCAAAGGTTTAAGTATTAAAATAGAAACACTAAATCTTCTGGATGAAAATGTAAGTAGAAATCTTAAAGCTATTTGGGTAGGTAGAGGGTTTATGGACAAAACCCAAACTGCACAGGAAATATTTCAAAAAATCAATAACTGGGATCTCATCTTTTTGAGGTTTCTGTATTTTGCTTTGTATTTATGGTTCCAGGGATCGAACAAGTTTCTGCATTTTAAAGCATATCTCCAACAGAATAAAAAGAAAGCCTACAAACTGGGAAAAAATTGTAGTCAACTGGTCCTCCGAAAAAGGTCTTTTATCTAGAACATAGAAATATTTATTTTTAATAATTAGGCCTCCAAATTCAAAGATCCAATCCAAAAATGGGCATCTGAGATTAATCTATAGTTCTCAGAGGAAGAAATACAAATGGCAAGGAAATATATGAAAAATTGTTCAACATCATTGATCATTCAAGAAATACAAATTAATATAGCACTGAGATTCCATCTCACCCCAGAAAGGATGGCTAATATCAGGAAATCAGCCAACAACAAATGCTGTAGAGGCCATGGATAAAGAGGAACCCTTCTGCACTGGTGGGAGTTCAGACTGGTACAACCACTTTGGAAATCAGTGTGGAGATTCCTTAGAAAGCTAGGATTGGAAATCTCATGCAAGCCAGCTATTCCCCTTCTGAGTATTTTTCCAGAAAAACTAAAAACATCATACCACAGTGACATATGTTCACCTATGTTTATAGTAAAGCAATTTGTCATAGCTAAATCCTAGAAACAAGCCAGATGCCCATCAACTGAAGACTGGATAGGACGATGTGATATTTTTACACAATTCAGCTATAGTATAGGGTAAATTTGAGTTTTTATCAGTAAATTGATGCAACTATTGAACATACTCATATGAAATAAATCAGACCTGCATGTGCAAACATCATATTGCCTCCTTAGTGTGAGAACTTGAAGGAGAAAAATAGATTCTGAAGCGTACAATAGATACTGAGAAAAAGGAATGAACTTATTCAAAAGAAAAAAGTTACTGCATTGAAGAATAGGACAGGAGAGGGAGTGGGGGAAAGAGATTTATGTGTTATGTAAGCAGGATGGTTTGGACAACTGTACTGTGCATTTCTGCTGGTCTATGGCAAGAGGCAGTTAACGCTTTCATTTGTATCATCTCCTTTTTTTTTCAACTGTTTGTGCTTTTTCTCTTCTTAATTTCTTTCTCTCTCTCTCTCATTTTCTTTCTTTCTTCCTTCCTTCCTTCCTTTCTTTCTTTCTTTCTTTCTTTCTTTCTTTCTT
>NDGN011551373.1:0-17316 GCA_002564285.1 Tympanoctomys barrerae | reverse complement strand
CTTTCTTTCTTTCTTTCTTTCTTTCTTTCTTTCTTTTAACCAGGGATTGAACTCAGGCCCTTGAGCTTGCCAGGAAAGTACATATTCAACTAAGCCATCTCCCCAGCCCCTCTTCTTAATTTCTCATACATCTCTTTCTTCTTCTAATTTTTCATGTATATCTGGTAATATGAATAACTGGTTGGAAAACAACACTATGTATTACAATAAATTGTGTCTCCCTTGTAATTTTTTCTGTTTTCATTCTAACTTGAGTTCTTTTGAAAAATAAAAACAATTAATAAAAAAACCTTTAAAATTTAGTTCGGTGTTTGGGGACAGCTTAGCTTCATAAGTGCCTGCCTGGCATGTGCAATATCCTGAGTTCAATCCCTAGTTACTAAAAAACAAACAAACAAACAAACAAATAACTAGCTAGGTTTCAGTGAACATGAACTTTGATCTTTTTTATTTTAATTCCAAAAGGCAATGGAAAAATAAAATAGGCAAGCAATTTTACAGCAAAAAATAATTGCATGACAATAGTTCACTTTTAACTGAAAATCTATTTTGAAGCGTGACAGGGAATATGCTGTCTTAGTTAATTATCTGTGTGTCCTAAGGGAGAGACATTATCTTTAATTCACTAAAATATGTTGATATCAGTTATACTTTTATTCATAAATAAAGCCAGATAATCTAAGTTCTGAAAGCACACAAGATTTCATTGTGATGTATCAACTTTTTCCCTCAGTCAAGCTACATCTCTTCTAAATGTTGAGTCTCCATTGTTTTGTGTCCTTCTTCATAGCATCAACTGGGTGTGTCATTGTTAGCAGGGAGAGACTCCCTGGTGCAACTTTGTTACAGATTTCACTAAATATGACATATTCACTAAGAAAAAAACTGTGAAGAATATTGGCCAAATAATGTAAATGGCATTTTCAGCAACCCCGAGAACTTCCCTTGGGGTAGCTCAGTCTTTCTGAGCAATCACAGAGCCTGGCTTTGTACAGTACCCCTGTTTCCAATGCAGTGGCTTCAGAATCACTTTTCTCCCAGGTATCCATGGCAATGAATAACAATACACACGCTATGAAGAAGTAAACGGTGTGCACGAAATGGTCTCCTAAATCACTGCCTAGAGTTGTTGGTAAAATATTGACTTTCTTGCAACTATAAATTCACTTTTTGGTTTCTCAGCCAACAGCTGAATTCCAAAGCAATGCAAATGCAGAAGTGATGGCTGCTGAGTGAGGTTCTCCTCTCTGCCAGGCTCCGACTGGGCACCCACATGCGGTCTGCCATGGATTTGTAGATATCGCTAAATCCTCCTCTCCATCACTGGCTCGGTGGCAGGTGCATTTGACCGCAGCATGAGATAGCTTTTCCTAAGTAATTTCTCGCTGAACTGTTTCCTAAAGTGCTTCACTTTATGAGTGTTTGCCAAAGGCTCTGCAAACTGAGCCTGATAAATCTGAGCCCAATGTCATTCCTCACTTTCCAATCTCTGTTATAATGATCCTTTGGACTAGTTTCGGACAGCTGCTTTTCCTTCTCTGAAGCACATCGTGGGTTTCACATTTTATTTACTTATTTTTCCAATTAGAAATGGAAAGCTGAGCTACAGGTTTTTTAAATTTTTTGTCTGTATTTAGGACAAGGTGTACAGGATGTATGGGGTCTCACTACATAGATCGGATTCATAGTGCTTCTCCTGTTTTCAGCCTCCCTAGTCCTGGGATTACAGGCACCCCCACCATGCCCAGTCTCAATTGCTGCACACCCCAGGGGCAGGGCTGGCACTGAAGGACCAGGGATCAAAACCCTGGCTTCTGCATTTGCCTAAGCAGGTACTTCAATCCGCTGAGCTATCTGGCTGGCCCATGGGATACATTTTTAAAACTACTATACTTCATATTATTTAAAGCTTCTAAGTTCATTTTCCTTTCATCTAAGTCTTAGCAATAAAGAACAAGATATTGATTACCAACAATACAACATTACCAATAATGCAATTATTATATTTAAAAGTTAAGTATAACACTGACAGAATGTATTCATAATAAAAATATAATATGCGAGAAATAATACATCTACACTTAAATAGATATGAGCTTTTAAATATAGAAGAAAATGAGAATAATCCATGTAAAAATAAAAGATATACCCAAATATTGGACATTTTCTTTCACCAGGATACATAGGAACGAATTTGTTCAATATCTTTAATAATAGTTTTGCAAAATGTATACAATTTGGATTCCTTAGTTTAGGAATTTGTGTTTTCTACAAATTTTTAAAATTTCTTAATTAGTCATCCCTACTCTAATAATTTGGGAAAGGGTATTATAAACTCAGAGCAACTGATTTTTTGACATTTAACTTATAGTGTTGCATAAGACAATTTTAAAAGCTCCTATACACTCTATTTAGGGAAACTTCACCTCTCAAATGTGACCAGTTATTTTTTTTTTAATTCTCAGAGAAAAATAGGCTTTAAGGGTAAATTTATTGAAAGTTATTGTAACAGAAATTATACCAACCTAACTGAAGACCAATCCTGCGTAAGGTACATACCCAAGGACCTGTGACATGGCTGAGATTCCTTGAAGGAAATACTCAAACTCCTACAGCAGGGAGCCACAGACGTTGCTTTCCTAGCACCACAGGACCTTTGTTATAAACAAATAACAGCACATAAGTTAATGACCAAAATGATGACCATGAAGATGTCCCTCATGCCACCAATCACTCTTGTGAATGACACAGCATGCTGTTTTGAACATAGAAAAGAGCAGGACTTTGTTTCATCCCATATATCGATGCTGTAACACCTCAGGTTATACAACTGGCAAGGTCAGTGCTGTTGCAAGTTTCATAACTGCCTCTATAATGTTTTTACCCTAAAAGTTGAGAAATATTTTCATTCACCACACATAGGGGAACACTTCCTATAATTGAGTTAATACATTAAAGTTCTTGGAGGGTATCCGGCCCTTAATGAACATATATAATTGTTGGCAACTGTAAAAATGTGAACTTAAAAAGAATAATTTTGCCTGCAATTAAAGAAGCTCAAAATTTATAAACATCACTTTAGCCATTGATGGTTTTATTACAATTGTTTCTAGATATTTTATCAACTTCTTGAAGAAAGGTATGGATAACTCTTTATAGGAAGATACCCTCTTCAATTTTGCTTTGAATATTTTTAGGCTTTATTGGTAAGCCATTTTATATTATGGTTGTGTTGTAATTTCTCCTTTGCTGATTAAGAATTGGATATCTTTCTCTTTAGAATACTCTTTGTCATAGTGGCCATAATGCGGTATTACAGTTACATAAGGCTTATTATATTTGCTATTTAGATCTTTGCTTAATCTATTTATTTTTCAGCCAGTTCCTAGAATTGCACTGAAAAATACGTCTTTTTTATTTAAGAGAAAAATGCACAATAAAAATTAGCAGAATTTCAAAAGAAGATAATAGGAAATTAACAATGGTTATTATACTGCATATTCTTACCTTCATCAAGTTGTCAGATATAGTCATGTGAAACTGATCAAACAACATAACTCTAACTATTCCTTAAAATCTATCTTATGGTGTCATATAGTTGCCCCTTACATATTAACCTACTGTTAACACTGGAAAATTTTAAATGGAAATATTTAGTCCAATAAGATAGAATGTAGTAATTTCTATCATACCATTTAAGTCTCTTAAATTTTATTTTATGAAAAAAAAAACAAAATTTTATGATCAAATAATAATAGATAACAGTACATATTACACATTCATCATAATCTTCAGAGTAGTTACACAGAGTGCGATAAGATAGTTTTACCAAAAATAAACAGTAATACTTTCTGTATGCTCTTTTTGTCTTTTATTTACCTGTCAATTCTTTCATTTACCTGTCAATTTTTTATTATTATTTAAAATATTTGAATAACTTTTAGAAATTTAAAATTCACTGACATTAACTCTTTGCTTTACAATTTTAGTAATACTGCTTGGTATTATAATTCACAAAATCACTGTTTTTATAATCTTTTCCTATTACCCCACTTTTTCTGATATTTAGAACAAGCACAAACATCAGAGTTATTAACCACTCCAGTGTATGGCAGAGTCTAGGTGATATCTTATGTATTAAATCAGGATACATGGGAAAGGCCATTCTTGTTATAAAGGGTAGTGAGTATTTAGAAGAAATAGATAGGAGATTTACTTATCCATGAATGCATTATTTCCAATGCATTTCAATTCTTTCTGAAGAAACAGTGTCTCCTGTTGTATTATTTTCCCACCCTTAACAACCAACTCCAGCATTGTATTCAGACATAATGGAGGCAAATTGTCATACTTTACCTCTTCTTGCAACTGTCACTATTTTGCTTTTATGCTTTAAGAATACTTTTACTGGTCAGAATTCTGAGTGTCAATGTATTTTATTTATCATTTCCAAGAAGAATTTATTTACATAATAAAAAATACCCAGTTCATAAAGAAAAAAGCTCTCAAGTTATGTTTACTTAGTAATGAATCTTGAAGACGTGAAACAAAATATAAAATTTAGTAAGAGTGAAATTCCTAATTTCATGCCACTCTAGGTTTTAATATGCTTGTCTAAACAACTGGTAAAATATCTAAAAAATTAATAAAAGTACAAATTTTATATTGATAGAGCACCTTACTCAACAACTACAGAATTAGCCTTTTTAAAAAATGTACAGTGCTAATGTCATCAGATAGACAATACATTGGGCTGTTACATAAGTCACATTTTTGTAGTTCTGGGGATTTAACCTGGGGCATCCCACAGAGCTGTGTTCCCAGCCCTTTTCCTTCCTCTGACTCTTTATTTTTGCAGAGTTACTTAGGTGCTTGCATTTGGGGCCCTTCCATCTCAGGCTCCCAGAATCTAGGCTTACAAGTATATGTCATCACACCAGGTCTGGCCAAAAGCACTTCTAGTGAGAATTCTAAGATATTCTAATTATTTCTCCCTGTAGCTATTTTATTGTTTTACATTGGTTACTTTTAAGATGCTTTCTTAACTGTTGATTTCCATACATTTGACTCAGATATGTCCAGGTATGATATTCTTTCACAATTATGTTTGCATTTCAGAGAATTTCTTTCTTTCTTTTATTTTTTTAAATGTATTTTAGTACAGGGACTACAGGGTCTCAGTACACAGACTGGACTTGTAGAGATCCTCCCAAGTGCTGGGATTGCAGGTGCATGCCACCATGCCCAGTCTCAGTCCTCATCTCAGCATACCCTGGGGGTGGGACCAGCACAGCAAGCCAGAGATCAAACCCTAGTCCCTGAGCCTGTCTAAGCAGGCGCTTTAGTCTGCTGAGCTCTTCAGCTGGCCCAGTTTCAGAGAATTTCTTGAATCCATAATTTTTTGCCCAACATCCAATGTTGACAGTTTTCAATACCATACTGTTTCTTATTTTGCTAACCTATTTTTCCTCTCTTCTCTATGTTTGAATTGAAATTATTTATAGTGCTGTACTACCCACATCACTAATAATGTCTCTGAGGTATGGATTAGATTTTATTCACCCTTCTTCTTTCTGCTTTGACTTAGATAATTTATATTGGCCTAGTTTAAAGTTTAGACTCCTGTGCCAGCTCCATCCTCTTATAAATCAATTCGGTGAATTTTCTACCTTATGGTTTTTCTGTGAACTTCAAGTCATGAGAATGTCTCCATCACTTAGCCACGAAGGGGTCCCTCATGACCTGGGCTCAGCCAATCAGTGTAGCAGCCTCTGATGCCCAACCCCTTCTCAGGGTCTATGTCAGCAAAGTAGAGTACTGTGTATCCATTGGCTATTACCAGCTGGATCTCTGTAGTGGACTCCTAACTGGTGGTCAACTTATTACACACACCTGAATTAAACTAGCATGATACTAGGTGGGGGAGGCCCACTTGAGGGTTGTGGCCAGCAGCATAAAGGCAGAACAGGAGAAGCTAGGGATGCTGTTCTGAGAAGCTATTGGAGCTCTTGAAAGCTTCTGGTTCTCTTGGGCTGTTCTGCAGGAGGACCTTGTCATGCTGGCTTCCCTGATGAACTTTGGAGATTCTTTGGTTCTCATCTTGAGCATCACTTCCTGATTCCAGAGGGGAAGATGGTGCACTGCTCAGCCTCTTGGAGAAACTTGTCTCATCAGCTTTTCTGATGGGAAGTCAGTGATCCTCATCACTGGAGGAAGTTGGGACCTCACTGTTGCTAATGATGGCTATAGTGACTTTGGGGAAACTCTGATGCTTACCTTGAGCCTTACTTCCTGGCTCCAATTCAGATTCCTCAGCTTCCTAGTACAGATCCTTCATCCTATTAGCATAGACGTCCTAGCTTCCACCAATGACCCTTGGGCCTTTCCAGTACAGATCTGTGAAGTAGGAACCAGGTCCTCAGCTGAATTCTTTAGCATTCAGTGCATGATTAGTTTTCCTGCACTTGTTGTATACGATTCTTGGGTGATACCTTATAAACTAATATTATAAAATGCGTATTATATTGTTCGCTTTACAAGAACCTCAGACCACAACAACCCCCTTCCTGGAATTTCCTCTGTGTGCTCTGGGACAGGGATAAAGCTTTTCTAGCTTGGGATGAATCTGAGATCCTGTCAGATAGCTTCATGGACTGGCTTTGATGACTAAGAAGGCTTTATTGTCATGTAGACACAGGTGCAAAGCCAAGGTGGGAAAGTTTTTAACCCCTTATAAATTGACCTTTTATCTCAGGATCTTCCTGGTTGAAGGGGCTTAAGGGTGCAAATCAGAAGCAAAGAAAGATATCTTTTAAATCTAAAATAATACAAAAAGGAGCATGGGCCAGGAACCAGAGTGGAGGTGATGACTGCATTGTCGATGGTGCAGAGCTCTTGGCCATGGAGATTAACAGTCTACCATGCTGACATGTGCCTGGATGCCTGTTTATGCTTCCTGTCACATCTGGCAGCAGGGATAAATGAGAGCGGCTTAGTATGAGGGAGATAGCAGGCTATAAGCTTGTGGCTGGTAGAAGGGACAAGAAGCGAGAGTCCCTGTTGCCCAATTGATGGCAACTTTTTGACAGAAGGAACTTTTCAAGGCCGAGTTCTCTTCTATTGTTTATTAGGAAAGTCACAGGACCCCCAACTTTTACAATGACCATGGGCTCTCAGAGGTCCAATTTGATAGATCTTGATGTTTGGTCCATTCAGGACTGACAGGGTACAACTCATTTGTCAGGTTTGACAGTCCAATTTTCCTCAGTAAAAATGTGCGACTCAGAAGAAATTGCTGACAGTCATCTCCAGTGGGCCTTAGATGACGCCATCTGATTGGGATTAGAGCATCTCTGGGGGATCCTCTGTGGCTGAATGTAGTCAACGGACTGGAACTGGATTAATTCACTTGAGGTATATGAGTCTGGAGGGGGGAGAGAAGCTGTAGGTTTGGGCAGCAACTGAAACAGCAGACCAGGGTACCAAGGTGTGATTCTCAGGATAAATGGGCCTCTTTTCTTTTTCTTCTTCTTCTTTTCTCCTCTCCTCTCCTCGCCTCTCCTCTCCTCTTCTCTTCTTTATTTCTTTTCTTTCTTTCTTTCTTTTTTTTTTTTGAGATTAAGACAGCATTTTTTTCTTTTGCCAACTCTGTAAGAGACCCTTTTTCTGCAGTCAGGGACTGTGGGTTTTAACTAAATGGTTTCCGTTCTGTCTCCCTATGGTATATGTTGTATGTTCTCGAATGATGGAACAACAGACAGAGAGTGAGTACCCTTCAGAGAGAGAGCATTCAGATGCCTGCCTGGCCTTGCCCTTCACAGGGACTTAGGCATGACTTAGCTAAGGAGAATGTGAGGGCTTTGCTCTGCCATATGTTGACCACCAGGGAACTGTGCGTGAGGACCAGTCACCTGCTGCCACCAGTGCTCCCCTGTCCTGGAGCACGCATGGAGCAGCCTATTGCTGTGCTCTCCAAGCCACCCTCTTACACAATCACACCGCAGCACTCAGAAGTTGAACACTCGAATCCCCTTCCCCTTGGGGGTGGCCTTAACTAACAAGAGTTCATCAAACTCTTCTTCTAGAACTTAGCAGGAGTAGCAGACAAACGGGGGAGCCCCAGAGTTCTTACTGGAATCAGATAGACAGTCAGAAAAGTAGACAGACAGACAGACAGACAGATAGCATCCTCCTACTTTTGGAACCTGAAGGGAGCCACTTGAATGGGGAAGCAGGAATTCTCTTCCAAGACCACAAGGGGACTAAAGAAAATTTGAGAATAAGCTCCCCATTTTGACCTGGAAAAGTCCTTGCTCTGTCCACAAAGACCATGACTGGTGATTTAAGAAGTCAGCATGGTCAGTCTTCCAGGCCAAGGGACAGGTATGATGACAAACCGAAACACCTAAACAACACCCAGGGTTTGGAGGCAGATTTATTCACATTGATGGGAACTGACCAAAATAAATCCCAGAATACCAGGTCCCAATCTCCAATGGTCTAGGCCTTCTGTTGGATAAGCAAACAGAAAATATGGAGACAGAATGTCTTGTTAATTAGGGATTGGCTTATGCAATGAGCAACGTAATGGCCAGCATCACTGTGACCAGCCTTTTCTAGGAGACTAAAACAGGGATTGTTAACTGGGCAATTAACAAAGTGAAGTAGACTGGTACATGTGTGGAGAGTGGGCTTTTCTGCAATTTTACCTTTCTCAATATCTACTACCTTCAACCTCCACCCTGAGCTGAATTATTCTTTTCCCATCACTGAACAGAAGCCCCCCACTCTCTCTCACCCTGTCTCTCTGTGTTCTTCTTTCTCTCCCTCCTTTCTTCCCTCTGTCTCTCAATTCCAATGAGAATAGAAGCTCTAAAAGTACAATGGACAAATATTGTCCACTGGTTTTCTTCTTTGTTCCATGCAAATGCTATAAATTGTACCTTAAATGCCACAGACGCTCTCAATGGTATTTGTGGAATTAAGCCAATAACAGTTACTACGTGGACTCAGATGTTAAAGTCAAATGAAGAATAAGGAGTGAGATGCTAACAGCTAATGATGTCACTTGAGCTGTGTTTAATGATAGAATTTTCTCTTTTTTAAGAGAAAAGTTTAAGTTTTTGAGTCAATCATCTTCTATAAATTCTTTTTATTAGGATTAGTATCTCTGTCACTTTCTTCCAGAAAAATTTATATAATATCCTTTATTATAATTGTTATTAACATTATTTTTTCATTCTCACAAATGATAATTTTCAATCTCTATATTTTATATATGCTAGGTAAAACAATACCATGAAAACTTTTTAAATCATTTCCACCTAGAAATTGATATATGAGGCTGTCAGATAAAATGTCTTGTCTACTCTATAGAGTAAAACAGAAATGCCATTGAGTAACCTTGTGTAAGTGATTTTTTTTTTTTTACTTTTGTCTCCACTTTCCCAAAGTAGGAGGTGGAACAATGTAAGAACTTAGTTGTGTAGCAGTACACTTGATTTTGTTCTTTCAGTACAAAGGCTTGTGTGATTTAAGGGGTGGCAGGAAGCATAGAGAGAGGAGGAAAATTAAAAAAAAAAAAAACCTTTTCAACAGTTTCAGATTGTGAGCGCTGGAACTCAGCAATTCACTGAAAAATGTCATGAGCAGCTAAATAAAATACCTAAGAAGTGTGTGAAACCATGTGATGAAATGAAACATATTGAAAGAAGATCTAGTGCCAGGAAGATAACTCAGTGGTCTAAGTGCCTGCCTGGTAAGCAGGAGTTTATTCCCTGATACCATGTGCTGTGCTGGCCAGCAAAACTGGGTATGGTGGAATCCCAGTGCTGGGGAGGCTGAGACAGTAGGATGACTATGAGTCTGAGCTGTGTAGAGACCCTGTACCAAATAAATAAATAAATAAATAAATAAATAAATAAATAAATAAATCTTAAAAAAATAAAAGTAAAATAAGATCTAGAAAGGAATGCTATTTAACCTGAATCTATAGAGATAAGGAGAGTTTTCAAGCTATAAACACAAAGGACGAGTCTACCTGAAAAGGATATGGATCAGATACAGCAGGATGTAAAAGGTACAAAGGGTAATAGTTGGCTTGACTAGCAGGTGGTGGAAGACCATTTGGAGTCAGCTGCTGAAGAGCCTTGACAGTCATGCTAGGAGTTTCACCTACAGGAGATGGGAAATGGGGGTCTCTCTCTTATTGTTCAGACAAGAGGACCCTCATCCCACATTCCCTGCAGAGCATACTAGGAGAGATGCACTACCGTTTGCACAAGGTGTCTACAAGAGTCTCCATCATACTGATACACCGGATAATGTAGCTATTGCCTAGAGCGTCAGCAAAAAGATTGGAGAAAGAGGAAGTTTTCTAGCTTTGTTCTCCTAACATGCTCACTTAATGTAAGGTTGCTAACGACATTGGAAGCCCCTTGATGTTGCCTTAAGTTTTTGTATGTCTCATCCTCCTCCTTACAAGCTTGTAAGACCATCTAACAAGATCCTTCCCTGCATGCATCTTGTAAACTTTCATTTATTAATGAAGGTGACACAGAGTTTGTCTCCCTCCTCTACGGTATTTGATACACGTCTGTGCTTCCCAGAGAAGGACGCATCATAAATACCATCCACATTTAATTTCTGAAGAAAACTAACACTACACAGATAGAAAAGCACATGGTAAATCATGCAGTCAGCTCATTTAAACAATTGTATTACTGAAATTAATTGGAAAGCTTGACACAATGTAGCTCCTACAAAAATAGCACCAATAGTTTATTATGGAAAAGAGACAGAAAAGAGAACTTTTTTCCATTTGCAAACAATTTTGAAGATGTAGATGCAGCACAGCTATGGCAGAGCACTTGGGTAGCATGTGGGGAACCTTGTTCTATCCTGAGAACTGCAAAAACCATTGAGAATAATGTTTCAGATTCAGTATCCTGGAGAATTCAATTTTTTTCTTTCTTTTTCTGTTTTCTTTTTTCTTTTCTTTTCTTTCTTTTTTGTGGTATCAGGGATCGAACTCAGGACCTTGCACTTGCCAGGCAGGCACTTGAGCTGCTGAGCCATATCCCTGGCCCCTAAGAATTCTTTTTAACCCCTTTATGCCATGTATTGTCTTGTCCTATCAGCTCTTTCTTTAAGCTATATCATGTCATTTCCTTTTTAAAAATCGTTTTTCCCTATTCCTTGTCCACTCTCTTCATTCTTACATATATCTCTTCTGTTTCAGTAACTCTTCTCTTGTCACTGGGACAAATACCTGACACACAAAATGAGGGAAGGAAAGTTTTCCTTAGCTCCCAGTTGCTGGAGGTTTCAGTCTATACCCAGCTGAGTCCAAGGCAGAGAGCAGCTGTTCCTGGCAGCGGAAAACAGCGTAAGAGCAAGAGCAAGACTGTAGGAATAGCAGCAATGGTGGCTACAGAGAGCAAGTCCATCTCTCTGTCTCTCTTATGTTACATTCAGGCTCTCTACCCCAGGCTGGGTGTAGCACTCACACCCATAATCTCAACAGTGTGAAGACCCATAATCCCAGTGCATCATGAGTTAATCACAAACTCTACAAATAAGTCTGCCCCGTGACTTGCCTGAGGCTTTGGGGGGACGACTAGTTGCAAACCATAGCACCAGCATTTAAAAATAAAATTAGGATAAGCTTGTGGCACATAGTGAATATATTTATTGTGGGAAATTGGTCTACTAAAATGACACATCTTAATTTGCTATTATAGCAGTTTATTTTCTCTGATATCTTGTTTCTCTGCACATTGCACACATCTGTCGTAGTCCCTGTCTTGTGGCTCAGACCCAGTAGGTGACAACTGCTATTTCAAGAGGTAAGAGTTATGCTAGGTGCTAGTTCCAGTCCCTCATTGGCCAGCTGTAAGGAAAAAATGGCATAGCAGAGAGACATAGTGGAGGAGAAGCTGCTCGTGTCATGAGGCCCAAAAAGCAGAGAGAGAAAGGAGGAGCTGAGGAAGGCAACGGGCCCATCAAGGTCTGGACTCAAAGGCCAGGCTGTGCCCATAATCTAATCCACTTCTGGCAGCGGGAAACAGCGTAAGGGCAAGAGCAAGCCTGGAGGAGTAGCAGCAATGGTGGCTACAGAGAGCAAGTCCATCTCTCTGTCTCTCTTACGTTACATTCAGGCTTGTTCTTGCCCCACCACTGATATTCCAGGTCTGAACCAGAGCAGTGCCTGTCGGATCTTGCTGAAGCAACTCATTCAATATATCCCCGCAGTGCTAACAATCATAAAACCTGTCATTGTTCAAGACAACTGAGCTCTGTGGATTCTTCAACAGTCAAGTCACCCGATGAGTCGGCATCACGTCCTTTATTCCAGACCCTTTCTCTGACCAGTGACTGCCAGGCATGGCCATTTCTTTATCCATTTCATACCTCACATAGCAAATGGCCATCCTGCTTTCAACGAGGGGGAACATCTTCCCAAGTGATTAAAGATGCAGTGGCATAAAAGAAGAAAGAAACTTACTTCCCCCTTAAGCACCTCCATGGGTGATGGGTGGTGACAGGTGCGGTGACCTGGACATAGTCATCTGAAGCATCCTTTACTCACCTAGCATGACCAGTACCTGTGTCTCCATCCTAATCAAGTCTATCAAAGCTGGGACAGGCACATGCATGCTATAGATGTCATAGAAGAGGAACCAGAGAAGACCAAGCAAGGTGTTGCTTCAAAGCACCTCACCTAGAAGTGATACATTTGGTAAACACACAATTAACTGGCTCTGTATTTGCTTACAAAGGGGAATTAGAAATGCACGCTCTAGGTCCATGCTGACAGACACCTGGTGTATATCACCAGGTGATGCTTATGACAAGTATCAGGGTAGCTTCCTTTTTTCCTTTTATTTAATTAATTTATTTATTTTTGTGGTACCAGGGATGGAATTTGTGACCTTGTACTTGCCAGGCAGGTGCTTATGCTGCTGAGCTACCTCCCATTTATTATATGAAAAGTAGAGAGGTGTATTTCTTTTTCTGCTTTTTATCTGATAGGACTTCACTGGAGTGTCTAGGCCGAACCCAAACTCTTTACCATATTTTTCTGAAAATAAAAGCAGGTATTACATTCATTTTTGCTTAAAAAGATAAACTAGGGCTTATTTCCAGAAAATGTCTTTTATGTAGGCCCCGCCAAATAGCTCAGCAGATTGAAACACCTGCAACCAGATGCAGGGGCTGGGTGTTTGATCCCCAGGCCTGCTGTGCCAGCCCTGTCCCTGGGGTGTGCTGAGACTGCGACTGAGACCGGGCGTGGTGGCACGCATCTGTAATCCCAGCTCTTGGGAGGCTGTAAACAGGCAGATCACTATGAGTCTGATCTAGTAGAGAGACCCTGAACACCCTGTAGACCCTTCCCTAAAATACAAAAAAAAAAAAAAAGCATCTTTAAATAAAATTTATTTATGTATTTATTTATTTTTAAATTAATTTTATTGAGAAAGAAGTAGCAATGAGATGTTTCAAAACAGGGAGAGTGTCTTTTTTAATGTACAAAAGTCTATATTTGTTTAAGTATAGTTGTGTCATCCTCTGAAACACCACAACTCTCCAAACTCCAAATTTCAACTTGAATTTCTTGCAAGAGCACTTCCTGTAGAGACATCAGCCCCAATTTCTCGTGTTCAGTGACACAGCTGCCCTTAAATGAGCACTTCCTGCCCAGGGAGCCCGCTCACAGAGCACTTGCCACACGGCTGTCAGAGATTTTATCCCATGTATTCCTCACTGGGGTTGTGACCTCTTAGAAGCTTCACAAGCTTTCCATGAGATCAAGTGCTAATTGAAGATTTATGAGACAGGGGTGGCAACAAAAATGATGACAGCTAAGGGTGATGGTCAGAGAAAAGTGACCAAAAATTGCAGTCACCAAAATCCAGAAAACATTTATTTCACGTGATACATTAATGCAAGCATTACAAAGCTTTAACATTGAATTACGAGATTTGCATTGGACACAACCACATCCATTCAGTATTAAATAAACATGGTACACGTGTGTTGTCTGCACCATCATTGGTCATTCCGCAATAAACCCACAGGTTTATTTAGCTGGTCACTTACCTTTCATCTGAAGGCACTCACTTGGGTGCATGCAAATATTTAATAATTTATATTATCACTTGTTTTAAATATTTATGTCAAAATATTATCTACTTGTATTTGCAGTTATATGTTATGTTTCCATTTTATAATTAAATATTTCAGACATGCATTTCAATAGTTATAGTCAAGCCAACCATCTGCTGATGCCCTTAACTGGGGCTCGGTTTTGGGCGAGGGTTTCTCACTTGAGCACCCACAACCATCATGCTCAGGCTTATTTTCTATTTGCGTATTATTTTCAGGGAAATGCAATATCTGTAGCAGGTAGAATTTAAAGATGTCACTCATCCCAATTCCAAGAAAATCAAGCACTGGAATACCCACCCCCTTTTCTAGTTATTCAATCTAGCACTAATACAGGGTTGCTTTCAAGGGAATTTTGCGGATGTAATCAAAGTTTCAACTCTGTTAGCTTTAAAATAAGGACCTAATATGGGCAGGTCAAATATTATATTTGAGCTCTTTAAAAGTAGCACATTTCTTCCTTTAGCCACAATGCTGGATAACAGGAACTCTGCCTTAGCCAGTAAGAATATGTCATGAACTGCCCTCAACTTCCTCTTACAGCTGAAACTGTGGGCACCTCTTGGAAGCAGGAGTGGTCCCGAGAAGACACCTAAAGAAAAGACACCCAGCAGCTTCACTGCTATGAGCACAAGAACCGCAGCTCTGCCGGGACCAGTGAACTTGGAAGCCAGGCTTTGACGTGAATGAGAACGGGGGATTTCAGGCCTGAGACACTCAGTGTCAAGCTCAGCCATGCAGGCCCAGACTCCTGCTAGACACAAACCGTGGGATAAAGCATTTTGGTGTTTGAGCCTCTCGATTCATGGTAATTTTTAAGGCAGCCATAGAAATCAAATACAGTACAGGGCTACTCTTCCAGAAATCCTGATGTAAACCTTAATACCAGTGCTAACATCTCAATTTCCCATTAGTTGCCACGGGATGCTGATTCGACGTCACTGGCTTACTTTGAGCTCTTATCCTCCAGTACTCGAATCGAAAATGGCCTTTAGCCTTGCTTTTTTGCCTCTAGTTTTTTCTTCCTCACACAAACACTTGGCGTGCAGTACTTTGACTTTAAACTTCAGAGAACTTTTAAAAGCTTCATATTGGTTTATTGAAAAGCTGAGTCCACTCCACGATTTCCAGCCCTACTTGCCTCACCTGCAGGCTTAGCGATGCTACTCTCTTTCCAAAGTGTCTACAGCCAGACAGTGAGTGTTAGACGGTCGTCAATGTTCATAGACGTATTTTATTAGACAACAGATTCATTGGGGACACAGTGTTTATCGTAGAATGATCACAGTCTTGGGATACATGGATGTATGTTCATCGATTTTAGGATTTCTCTAATTATTAAAATTCTTTTTTATTTTAATTTACTTGGTGTTTCACACATTGTCAATAAACATGTAAGTGCATGGTTATTTAAAATACAAGTTGAAAATAAAGTAAATCCATGCCATATCTGTTCATGTGTGTGTGAAAATATGATCTCAACATAAAGTTGTGATGCACAGAACTTCTTTAGCAGTGAGCTCAAGAGGCGGGAGGCCTTTGTATGAAAGTTATGCTGCATCACAACAGGGAAGGTCAGGTAATGCCATGCAGAATTGTGAAGGAAAAGTTTAGTGCAGTTTGAATGGAAAAGAAAAGGCCAGCAAGATAGCTCAGTGGACTAAATGCCTGTTTAGGAAAGCGTGGGGTCTGGGTTCCATCCTGGTATGCAGCGCTGTCCCCATCCCTGGGTGCACTGAATCAGCGACTGAGTCTGGGCATAGTTATGCATGCCTACAATCCCAGCACTGGGGAGGCTGAAAACAGGAGGATTACTGGGTGTTTGAGCTTCATAGTGAGACCCTGCACAAAATATAAATAAATAAACAAACATAAATAAAAAACAGGTAAGAGAAAAAGATACATGAAAACAAAAGGTTGAGGGCCAACCAAATAGCTCAGTGGGTTAAAGCACCTGCAAGCAGGCACAGGGGCTAGGGGTTCAATCCCCGGGCCTGCCATGCTGGCCCCGCCCCCGGGGCATGCTGAAATAGCAAAGACTGGGTGTAGTGGTGCATGCCTGTAATCCCAGCTCTTAAGAGGCTGTAAATAGGCAGATCACTACAAGTCTGATCTAGTAGTGAAACCCTGACCCTCCTGTAGATCCTTCCCTAAAAGTACAAATAAAAAAAAAGAAAAAGAAAAGACAGCAAAAGGTTGACAAGTGACCCATTAGTATAAATTTACTGTATTATTTTTTATTTAACTATCCAGTTTTGCAAAAGTAAACAACTGCAATGAACAATTACAATAATTTTGTTAGTTGCAGTTTAGTGGTTTTATCATCAGGTTTATTTCTAATTCATAAATATCCTTTGGATTTATAGTTATTTGTTAACTGCATTTGTACACAGTTATATATGTTCATCTATATTTTCATATCAGAACACAAATAACTTGAGCTGTTATGGATATGCCAACATATCTGTAAATACTCTTTCTTCTTTATAAACAATTCACATTTTAACTAAATATGAAAATGATGTCATTTAAAGTTAAGAACAAGAATTTCAAATGTAGTTCCTGGTAATATTTTGTCGCCTGCAAACTCTGAAAGGCTACCTTATAAGTCCTTGACTTTTCTAGTGAGAATCAGAAAGTTTTCCATTATTTATCTTCACACAGCTTTCCAATCCTATAATTATTTACTCATCTTTTAAATTCTTAGAAGCAATGATTCTAAAATTTCCTCAATTACTAATAGTTAGTGCTTAGTTCCTGCATACTCTATACCCGGTTGCTCATATTAATATCTTACATTCGCCTGGTGCATCTGGCACATTTAATGAACCAATAAGAACACATGCTTATTGGCCCAAGTGCCCAAGTTCATGCTTTGTTTAAACTTCTTTTTCTAATTTTTTTTTAATTTTTTTGCATTTTAGGGAAGGGTCTACAGGTGTTCAGAGTCTCACTACTAGATTGGACTCATAGTGATCCGCTTGTTTACAGCCTCCGAAGAGCTGGGATTACAGGCATGTGCTATCATGCCCAGTCTCAATTGCTATCCCAGGGCGCACAGGGGGTGGGGGGAGGAGCTGGCACGGCAGGCCTGGGGATTGAACCCCCGGCCCCTGTGCCTGCTTGCAGGTGCTTTAATCTGCTGAGCTA
>NDGN011551372.1:0-18029 GCA_002564285.1 Tympanoctomys barrerae | reverse complement strand
ATCTGTCTGAATATCAAACATCTTAGGCATAACATGGAACAGGTATTTTTCATCAAGTATTGTCATGTTAAACTTTAAGTCTCTACAGCATATGATTAAACAACATTTAAAAATTAAAATGTATTTTAAAAAAATATACCACATCTTTTTCAACCATTCCTCAGGTGACTGGCATCTTGGTTGTTTCCAAGACTTGGCTATCACAAATTGTTCTGCTGTAAACATAGATATACATATATCACTACGATATGATGTTTTCAGATCCTCTGGGAAAATTCCCGTAGGGGAATAGATGGTTTAAATGAGATTTCCAATCCTAGTTTTCTAAGGAGTCTCCACACTGACTTTCATAACAGTCGCACCAGTCTACATTCCCACCAGCAGTGGAGGGTTCCTTTTTCCCCACAGCCTCTCCAACATTTGTTGTTTGGTGATTTCTTTTTGATAGCCTTTCTTCCTCAGGTGAGATGATATCTCAATGTTGTTTCAATTTGCATTTCATGGATGGCTAGTGATGTGGAACATTTTTTAATATATTTATTCATTTCATTAATTTCATCCTCTGAGAAGTGTGTGTTCATCTCGGATGCCCATTTCTGGATTGAGTCTTTAAATTTGGGGCCCTAGAGTTTTCTAGTCTTTTTAGATTCTAGAGAGCAGACCTTTGTCTGAGTACTTACTGGTCAAGACTTTTTCAAATTTTGTGGGTTGTCTCTTCACTTTGTTGGTAATTTCTTTTGACTTGCAAAAACTTCTCAATAAGAAGAGGTCCCAGTTATTAATTTTTTCAAGCATTTCCCATGCGATCTGATTTTTGTTCATGAACTCTTTTCTTACCCCTATGTCTTCAAGTGTTCTTTCTACTTTCTCTTCCAGATTTAGTATTTCTGTTTTAGTGTTTAGACATTTATCCATTTTGCCTTTAGCTCAGTACATAGGTCAAGTTTTAGTTTTCAGCATGTAGAGAGTCAGTTTTCCCAGCACCATTTGGTAAATAGGCTATCTTTCTTTCAGAGAGTATGTTTGGCCACTTGTTAAAGATCAGGTAGCTAAGTGTGTTCATAGGTGCTTCAGCATCTTCTAATCTATTCCATTTGCCCTCAGGTCTATTTCATTGCCAGTACCTTGCTGATTTTATCACGGTAGCTTTGATTGCATTTTGGTCCTTCTCTTTTTCATTTTGTGTAGCGCTGTCTTCTAACCTTGAGTGTAGTGCTTTGGTGCAGTTATAACCTTAGCACCTACTGAAATTCAGGTGCAGATCTACAAAGTTTAGATTTATCCTCTTGTGCCTGGCTTGAGTCTGGCTGCTGTGCCCAGGTCCTTCATGCTGTCGCCCTTGGGAGTGTACCTGTTGTGCCCCTCTGGCAAGATGTTCTGCTCCTAGACTAGCTTGGTGGTTCTGTCCCCTACTCTCTCTGCAGGGACTGCAGCTGCAGAGTTTCACCCCAAGCCTGTGTGCCAGGCCTGAGCTGAGTCTGAAGGGGACAAGGAGAAGTAGAGGAGAGAGTAAGCTCTCCAGCACTCTTACCAGGCCAGGGTTAGGGCTGGATCTGGGGGTCCTGAGAACTCAGCAGAAGTTCTCACTCACTGGGCAGGCATGGGGGGTGCTGTGGGGTTGGGGGAGGGGGTCGCAAGGGCATGGAAGAAGGTCTCACACTGTGCCTGGGTTTGGATCCACAGGTACCAGGGGCGCAGAGCAGCCGAAGCTCTCCCACACACTCAGCAGGCCTGAGCTAGGAGTGGATCTGGGGGTCCCGAGAACGCGGCAGTCTCACTCACTCNCGGCGGCGGGAATATGTGGGGGTGCGGGTTGGGGGGATCCCAAGGGCGCAGAAGTGGTTTTCATCTTGTGCCTGGGTTTGGACCCACAGGTCCCATAGGAGCAGGGTAGCTGGAAGCTCTCCCATACACTTACCAGGTCTGAGCTGGGGCTGGATCTGGGGGTCCCAAGAACATGGCATAAGTTCTCACTCACTAGGACGATTGGCGTAGAAGGGGGCTACGGAGTGGGGGTGGGGGTCCCAAGGGCGCGGAAGTGGGTCTCACTCCCACTGCGCCTGGGTTTGGACCAACAGGTCCCGGGGGCGCGGGGTAGCCAGAGGAATCATTTATTTTGTAATCATTTTATAATACCTCCCTCTTAAATTTGATGTGGATCCAAGTTACCAATTAGATAAAAATCATATATGGATGCAATATATACAAGAAAAATGTGAATAAACAATTATTCATTTGCAAAATAGCTATAGGAGAGAATATGGAAAAATTTATACCAAGCCAATAAGCAGCTTCCTAGGAGGACAGAAACAACATTTTAAGGTAAAAGAAACATTAGAAAATACTTATTTTGGGTTAGTGAGATAGCTCAGCGGACTAAGGGCTTATTTATGCAAACACAGGAATGGAGGCTGGATCCCTCCTACCACATGCTGTGCCGGCCCCGCCTCCATGTGCACTGAGCCAGCGACAGACTCCGGGCCTGGTGGTACACACCTATAGTCCCATTGCTGGGGAGGCTGAAAACAGGAGGATCACTATGAGTCCAAGCTGTGTATGAGACCCTGTACCACATACATTAAAAAAAGAATTATTATTTTTGTATATTTTTGAAGGCTAGTTTTCATGAAGATAACATTTCCATATAGCAAATTAAGGGTATTAAAAAATAATGAACATTAAAAATTCAAATTACATGTTCCAGCTTCCCACTGATTAATCTGGCACAGAGGGTGATACTGAAGAAAGGAAGGAATCAGCAGAAGTCGCGCACTCCACAGGAACACGCTCCCTGCTTCCTTGGCTTGAGCTTGCTGCAGAGTTAGTCAAGCTTTGTGCGGGTTCAGCTTTGTAATTCATCTGAGTCTGAAGACTTTTTGGCCTTTTGTATTTTTGCCAACATCAGTAGATAATTTTCCAAAGAGAAAATGTCAATGACCATAAAAATACAATTCACTAATAGCCAGGAAAATTAATAAACAAACACAAAAATCAGCTCCTAGAAGTTGAACAAATTAATTGTACCAAGGGGAGGTATAGAATTATAAAAACAAAATTTATTCCATATGGCTAGCTGGAGTATGAACTTATATTGATGTGGACATGAAATATACAAATTTAGAGGAAGATCCACAAATCCTAGATGTCAGGTTTGTGCGTGCGTGTGTGTGTGTGTGTGTGTGTGTGTGTGTGTTAGCTATTGCACTGGCACCCAGTGGCATAGGGGAAGATCACCATTGTGGCACTTTTTGACATTATTTATAGTTACAAAATTTAGTAAAATGACTATCAGAAACTGGATAAACACATCTTTCAGATAGCATATGTACTGGAACGTATAGTTATTTATCTATATTTGAACTGAGTTTAATGATTCAAAATGGATAAATTATAATCAATAAGTGGAGTAAAACCAAATCGTAGAAAACCTTGTGTATATTTTGCTTATGGCATGTAGCTTAATGCTTTGTATTAAGAATAAAGATAATGCATAAGATAACAAGAACCGCAGTTGTGAACACAGAGTGTATAAAAGCAGTTACCTTTGTGGCATGAGGAAGGAAAATAAAATGAGCAAAAACATATATAGTGTTTTAAAAGATGAAGTATAGCGAAGTACTTATGATGTCTACATTACATGAGTTGTTATTACATTCTTATGTTTCCATTCTTTATGTAAAAGAATATTACATGTTTAGAGCTTCTGTCCCACGCTCACTCCGCTGATTGCCTGGATAGCGGCTTAACTTCCTCCAAGCTCAGGGTTCAGCCTAGATTTCCAGAAACTCCTTGCCTGGTTTCCAGGTCACCAATGTGCTGGCTCATGCTGAGCAAGAGCCTCCCTGGGGCCTGTGTCAAGAGCCCGCAAGGGGGAGCAAACACTGGGGAAACTCTGACAAATTAACTTTGCTGATTTTTTTGGCATGAATTTTCCCAGCGCTGCCATTTTCAAACTACAAGAATTCAAAACAACTGTGTAGCACACACTGACAAATGTCTCAAGAGATAATGTAGGATATATCAAATGGTCAGGAAATAATGACTTTGAGGATTATCTTTCAAAATATAACTCATCTCAGTAGTTCTATGTTTTATTTTCATAACTCATTTAAAGTTAGTTAGCCAAAGTCTTTATTTCTATAGTTATGTTTTATTTTCAATAACTCACTTAAAAATTAGTTTTCAAAATTATTTTCTTCCTTTGTGCTCTGATCTTTATAATTTCCTCCCTTTCTTGCACTTTGGGCTTGACTTGATTTTTTCTAGAAACTTGAGGGGAAACATAAAGTTGTTTATTTGTGATCATTCAATTTTCTTGATGTGACGTTTCAATGCTATAAATTTTCCTCTAAGGACTGCTTTCCTTGCATCCTACAGGTTCTAATAAATTGTATCTAGGGCCAGCCAAATAGCTCAGTGGATTAAAGCACCTGCAAGCAGGTGTGGGGACCAGGGGTTTGTTTTTTGTTTTTTAACCAGGGATTGAACTCAGGTCCTTGCATTTGCCAGGCAGGCACTTATGCTGCTGAGCTGTCTCCTTATCCCTCTCTAACAGCTTTTAGTAGGCTGTTCTTTGCTGAATTTCTGCGATCTTGATTATTATGTGTCTGGATATAGGTTTATTTTGGTTATGGCTAACTGAAGCTCTATCAGCCTCATTAACTGCACGTGAATTTCTTTCCCTATGCTTCAGAAACTTCCTGCTATTATTTCTGCAGATAATCTTTTTATGTCATTTATGTTGACTCTGCTGTTTTTTTGGACACCTACCAGTCTTATATTGTTTGTATTTGCATCATCTTGTAGATGTTGAATTGTTATTTCCTGGTTCCTTTTTATTTTTAAGTGATTGTTCTTTTTGAGCTTGCTAGCTCCAATGTTGTCTTCAGGGTATGAAAATCTATCTTCAGGTATAATATCATAGTTGCAATAATGCAATTAATAATAAGCACAACTTTAGAAACTGACTAATTTGGTTACTATTGATTTTATACTTTTGACCATAACAGCAAAGTCAATAGTTATATGACAGAATCTATCATAAATTAGGAGTTTACAGGAAATCTTTTCCCATGATACAGTGGATTTATCCTGAGTTCCTCCAGACAAGATGGTTGTGATGTTCCAAGCACTTCCTGTGCACACTGACAGACCCACAGTGTAGGAGGTCTGAGACTTCCTCTTGACTAGGCTCCCTGGATGGAAGAGGGGTGGTGGGTGGGATTTCTCACCTCCTGTGTGGACCTGCAAGGTTTCTGTAGCCCACTGTCACTCCAGTGATGGTTGTGGGTGTAGAGTTTCTCCCTTCCCAAAAAGCTCTCTGTAGTTCCCCAGGATCCTGATGCTCATCATTGTTCCTGTGATTCTGGGTGTTGTGGGTGGAGCTTCTCGCCTCTCACAGGCTCAGTGATGCTCAGGAAGCCTTGAAGGCTCAGCTTGGCTACTGTATTTGGGGGCAAGGCTGAGGCTGAGTTTCCCCCTTCTGGAGCTACTCACCAAAGCTCTTTAATGAGTTTTAACTTGTTAATATATCACAGTTCATGAAAAAAGTTTGAGTGACATTGCAAAAATTTATGTTCCAAATTGCATTAGATTGTGTTCTAAATTAACTTTTTACGAACTGAAATTCATTTTGTTCCTTTTTATAAATATGACAATAAATAGTATGCCTAATTTTTCTTAATTAGGTTTTAAAGCCAATGAATCCCAAAACCATGTTCAGCATTCTTTAAAAGACATAAATTTAGCTGTTATACTAAGCAATGATGATTCTGGTTATTAGCATGAAAAGAGGAATGGAATTTCCTTCTTATTTACTAAGTGAAGTAAAAATGCACCACAAACTTCAGAATCATCATGAAAACTATATTGATGTCACAATTGCATATAAATTACTTTATAAGAAATATTATATTTTAAATGGTTACTTTGATAGACTAATAAATGGACAGAGATAGTAACTTTTCCTTTACTTTTACAAATACCTATGTCCTAATTGGGAGCTAAAATAGTAACAGAAAATTTTAAGTTAGAGCATAATTTATTTAGTAGCAATGTTTTAGTCATTTTTACTTCATGAAGAAATGACCTACTTAGAACTCCTTATTTAAAATGTTCAAAAGTAAAATTCATTGTAATGTATAAATTTTCACAGAAATTTATCAGCAACACCCATACTTTATACAGCCAGGACAATGTCAGCCTATTAACAGTTCCTTCAGGCATTATATTTTAAAAAATAGTTCCCTTTTAATTCTAAATTATTGACTCTGACTTGGCACAACTAATAACTATTTTACATAAGAATGATATAATAATATTAGTCATGCAACAGAAACTAACTTCTAAATCAATTGTAAATATCTACTCATAGGTGTTCTGGTTAGTGTTGCAAAAATGAACATGTAAACAGTCTAGCCAGGGAAAGAAAATATCTCACAAAACTATTCTTTTATTCAGTCTTATAATAAAAGACTGCATTGTGTTGTAGTGTTATGTGGTGTGGTGTTGCAAGGACTGAGCCCAGACTCTCCACAGTAAGCAACATTCCTAGTAGTTTTTATTTTGAAACAGGATCTCATTAAGATAGAAGACCAGGCTGGCCCCAAATGGGTTATTTTCTGTTTGATTGTCATGCCTCATCCTCAGAGTGACTGGGGTCTTGGATATGCACAAGCTCACTCACTTCTGTACTTGCACTTTTTTAAAAATAAATTTATTATTTTTCTTTTTATATTTACTTATTTATGCATGTGTCAGGGTGAGTCTGTGTGGGGGGTGAGTTTGTGTGGGGGGTTTGTGTACATGAGCTACTCAGGACTGAACTGGGCTATACGTCTCTACACTTTTTATTTTTGAGATAAGGTCTCACTAAAATCTGAGGCTGGTTTCAAACTTGTGATATTCCTGCATCATGCTAGTATGCTAGAATTCTAGTCCTGTGTCACCACGGCTGGCTTCTACTCTCATTCTTCAGTGAGTAGTTAGTATGATAATGAGTTTTCTATCTAGCATTTTCCATCCTGTTTCTAGCTTAGGCATTCCTCTGGCTACCTCTGCTAACATGCATTTAAATATACTTCCTAATCTCATAAAGATTCCTTCAACACAGTTTTCCTTCCTTTTGCTCTGGTTGGCATCAACATTCTCTGTAGTTTACTGTCAATGTTCTAGTGAATATTAGTTTAGTTGTCTTTAAAAGGGTTATCTTCATTTTCTGATGATTTTTTAAAATGTATTTAGTATAGGGTCTCACTGTACAGATAAAACTCATAGTGATCCTCCTGTTTTCAGCCTCCCAAGCGCTGGCATTACAGGCACGCACCATCACGACCAGTCTCAATTGCCTTCTCAGTTCACCCCACGGGCAGGGCTGGCGCGGCCCAAGGGGATCAAATCCTGGTCCCTGAGTCTGTGTAAGCAGATGCTTTAATTTGCTGAGCTATCTGGCCGGCCCTTTCATATAATTTTGATTTCTTATGAAAACTGACGATGAGTTTTGAACTCCCTCCTACCAGCCACAATAGATAGATGGGAGAGCCTGGGCAAGCAAACACTCATCCACATCTCTTGCCATTTTTAACAAGAATGGCTGAGATTCTAAAATAAACCAATATTTGCTTCTACTCTTCTATACTTATGCCACATATTTAAAAGGTAGCCCATTTTATATAACTGAGAACATTTGGAAATATTGATAAATTTGTCGTTATTTTCTCAAACAATAAAATAGAGTATTTGACATTTTTATGTAGTTAAGATGTAGGCCAATATTACATTTTCCTCTTATAACCAACCCTTTAGTACATTTCCATTTATAATTCTTAAATTTATCAAATTGGTTGAGAAAGCACTGCGATGTTTCCTAGACCTCACATGTTTCCCAGTCCTTTGCTGCCCAACTACTGTGCTTTCTGGCATGAACTTGTTTTCTCTTTCCTAGTGAACCCCCTCCCCCATTTCTAGTTCGACCTTTTAACCAATGTATAAACACTAATTCCCTCAATACCACAGTCTAGGACATTTTAAAGAAGAAATCATGTTTGGGGAGATTATTTTGTCTCACGGTTTAAATAATAAATTCCATTAGTGATTTTGGAATCACTAGGTCCAGCTAGTGTCAGGACCTATGTTGTTGTTGTTATTATTATTGTTATTATTATTATTATTACATGTTTGCAATGCATAGTGGTTACTTTCCTTGTGTGGAGTAGGTAGATGTAGGACACAACACATCTTCACTTCATTTCCCATTCCTTTCCCTCTTTCTCTCTCAATCCCTCTGTTGATCCCTGTTTCATATGAGAAAAATCTATCTCCTGACTTCCTATTGTCTCTCCTTTATTTTGCTATATTTACAATTTAGGTTTCTTCTATAAGAGAATATATTTCATATTTAAGGTCATGTATCTGATTTATTTCAATTAACATCTGTGGTCTCAAGGCTCATTCTTTTTCCTACAAAAAACTAAGGTTTATATATTTTGTGACAGAGTAGTATTCCATTATATCTAAATACCACATCTATTTCATCTATTTGCCTGATAAGAGATGTATAAGCTGCTTCCAAGATTTTGCTATGATGAATTGTGATGCTACAAGTATAGGTATGCATGTGTCACTGTAATATGCTGTCATTCACATTTTTGAGAAGATACTCAGAATGGGAATAGCTGGGTGAAATGGAATTTGTAGTTTTAGTTATGTTGTGTAGCCTAGTTCAGATACTCTGGTCCAAGACTAAATGTGGAAATGTAAACTTCAAAGGAAAAGTTCAAGTCAATACCATAATACTCAGTATCTAATTTATTTTCTGTTTTCTTCCTCTTTATTATTTCAATCACTATGTGATTTTTTTCTCATTATAGCTCTCTATGCAAATATTAATTAGGCTAATGTTATAATTATAACCATTTTTGTGAGTTTATATGCTGGAAAATAAGTTAGTTGCTTTCCTATGAAATAAGAATTATAAAGTCCTTTGAAAGTACAGAATCCAGATGTGAAAATAAGTTTTAGTTTATTCATATGACTCTACCTCTTCATATTTCATCTGTAACACCCATTTGATACAACATAAGTTTATTTCTTTCAAGAAAACACATTTAAAACTCACAGGGGTAATAATATAGTGGACTTTGGGGTAATATTATGGTATCACTATATTTTTCCAAATTTAAGAAGAAAAGCAGTCATGTAAGATGTAGCTTTATTTTCAAATTGATTTAGTGTTTTGCTTTCATTGTGATGTAGGGCTAATGAAAGTTTTAAGGATTTTGGATCATTATTTCATGCGATTTCCCTATCCCCAAGTATATCCTCCTTGAATTTTGGTACTCTACAGAAGTAAACCAAGTAGAAGTTGGATTTGTACAGTTCTTCCTCAGCCCACCTCCTTCCCAACCTCCTCTTGTCTTTCATCAAACAGCAATTACCCATGCCCACAATCATGTTACTTGATTTTTCTTTTTTTAAGATCTTTTAGTCACACAGGGAAAATAATAAATTTTCTCCTAAGTGTTCTGTTATAGAATTTTCCTTTCACGAAGAATCTATGTCCCCTATTACAGTGATTAAGATCAGCTTCATGCTGTGCCAACAGGAGGATCATCTCTCTCCCTCAAAGAACTATTGTAAACACGTAATCTCCTTATTTATACTGTTCCTACTGTAGAAGGCCTCTTTTATTATATCTCATCCTAGGGTCACACTGTCATGTCCCTGATTTTTATAGGTCCACAGGGTCTTTCATCTTCTTCCAATATTTTTTTTAGACATGGAGGAGATTTGATTTTTGCCTTCAGTACTCCACGCTACAGCAGTGGCTGATTTATCAGGATCCAACACTTTCCCTGCCATCTGCACAGTGCTGACACATCCAAATTAGACACCAGATCATATTATGAAGTTTCTGATCACATGGTTTTAAAATAAAATCCTAGTTCCTTTCATAGCCTTCATTACACAGAGGAAGTTGAGAACATACTGCCTTCTAGTCCGTAACCAGTATTTAAGAAAATAAAAACATTTTTCTTGCAGTAGATTTTACTGAACTTTCTACCTTGGCCAGAACAGTACAAGCAGTTTTCTGTTTGACAGCAAGTTTGCTAGTTTACCTGCAAGGAAATCATCTCAACGAATACCGGCTCCCACTCCTAATACATTAGCCAACCAACTCTTGCATTAGAGCTTTGCTTTATCATTCAATAGAAGAAGACTATGTTATTATATTGAATAATATTTTAAAAGAGGAGTTTCTCGAATAGAGATACACTCTCCTACTACTCAGAAATGCTGAGGGGTAGGTAACGGCATGATATGATATTCATACCTGTCTTAGTTACTTTTCTCTCATTGCTGGGACAAAATACTGAAAGGTTGAGCTGGGAAGGTTTATTTGGTTTCTATTTTGTAGAGTTTCAGTCCATGATCCACTGGCTTCAAGGCAAGGTGGAAAGGCACAGAGGCAACACTTCAAGAGGTCAGAACACAGCAAAAGCAGCAAGAGCAGCAGGGGTGGGCAATAAACCTTCCCTTATATTATATTTCCTTCCCTTATATTATAAGAAGGCTACCCATCCTATGGTGGGTGCGCCACTCACATCATCTCTCTGCCTTCCTCTTGCCCAGGCTGAGGATGTTTACAAAATGAGGGGCTTGGGCCTCCCCTGGAGCACTTAGTTAACTTCTAAACTTCTAAAATTAACATAATGAACATTCTAAAGCAGTAAGATCATGTCCTCTACACCCCAGGATGCAGAACTACTGAGCTACTTAAACTTGTAGACTTTTCAAGTTAACAAAATGTGTCAACCACCAAGGTGATGGTTGATACTTAAATGCTAGAGCTCCAGTCAGTTTTTATGGGAATCAGTAATTCGACCTTGGGCAACTTTGTGAACTAATCTCACAAACTGAGTGGGGCTCAGTTTCTTCATCATTAAAATGAAGCTGGTGATATATTAGCAATGTCATGACACTGTAATAAGAAGGGAATGTACAGTACAACGAGACTCAGTAAAAGAAATAAACAATCAGGATTATTAGCTACTATACCTTTGACACCAAAAAAACTGAATCATTCAGTCTTTACAGCAGAAAGATTAATAGTAGAACTTTCTGAAAAAATAATAGTTAAAATAAACTTTTTAAAAAGTGTATTTGGTACACAACTCAGACTCATTATGATCCTCCTGTTTTCCAACCTCCCCAGCATTGATATGACATGTGTGTACCACCATGCCCAGTGTACCCTGGGGTGGGGCCCATGCCGCTTGCAGGACTGGGGATTGAACCTGGTCCTTGAGCTTGCCTAAAAAAGTGTTTAGTCTGAAAATATACTTTTAAAAGGTCCAAATTAAACATGTGTAAATTATTATTTTTTACTTACTAGTGGGTGTTTTAAAATAAGGGCATAAACTAAGTAAAATTTTATGCACATTGTATGTCTCATATTAAAGTGTATCCAGTTATTTTATTATATGATAAATTACTAATCATGTTATTTTATATTACATATTATGTATATTTTTGTAATTTTTTATGTACAGGATCTACAGGGTCTCACTACACAGATTGGACGTGGAGTGATTATCCTGTTTTTAGCCTCCCAAGCACTGAGATTACAGGCACATGCCATTATATCAAGTCTCAATTGCCAGCTCAGCATGCCCTCAGAGGCAGGCTGAGGATTGAACCCTGGTCCCTGCATCTGCCTAAGTAGGCACTTTAATCTACTAGCTATCTGGCAGGCCCTTTTGATATTATATATTTTGTTAATTTATTTGTAGGAAGAAGGTTCTGTTATATTTATATATGGGTAATAATGTTTTTTTTTTTTTTCACCAATGGAAGGAATGAAAATGGACAGTTTGTCTTATCTGAATACTATGCACCATAGTTTTAGAGCTGGATTTAAATGACTGAGGTTTCCTTTTGTGCCTCACTCATCACCCCTGACCACTTGCACTCTCTGCGGACACTCCCTTCGCAGCTCTAGGATCACTGTTCTTTATTTGCTTAGTTCTCTTACAGTCAGTTCCAAACACTGTGTCTGTGTTTGTAGCTGGCTCTTTACTGACTTCTGTAAAGTTAATTTTTTGAGTCATATAGTTTTATTAATTTTATTTTTCAAAGATTACTTGCTTGGGCATCCACAATATATATGATCATTGATCTCTTCTGCTTTTAATACTTCCTTATGATAATCTTTGATATGAGACAGTGACTTTGGTGCCAGTGGGCAGCCAAATGCTCAATCTTTTATTTTGTTTTCTCTAAAAGTACATATTGATAAATGTCCTCTTTTTGATTGTTTCAACTCTTTGGGTTTCAATGGTTTTTTTTTTTCTTTTTGTATTTTTAGTATAGGGTCTACAGGACCTATAGGATCTCACTATGTAGGCTAGACTAGTAATGATTCTCCTGTGTTCAGCCTCCCAAGTGCTGGGATTACAGGCACGCGCCACCATGCCCAGGCTCAATCATTGTCTCAACCCCTGGCCTGGGGACAGGGCTAGCACTGCAGGCCAGGTATTGAATCCCAGCCTCTGTGCTCTACCTCAGCAGGCGCTTTAGTCTGCTGAGTTATCTGACTGGCCCTGGGTTTCTATTTCTTCAGGGTGTCAGTGACTGTTTTCCAGGATTAGGACCCTAACAAAAGCAGTGATAACCTTTTCTAAAGTTCTTGTTCCAGTCTTCTATGTACTCTATGATGCCTCCAAATATCTTTCATTTAAGATAACCAACTGACCTCATTTATCCCACAAATCAAGACTTCAGGGTCTTTTCCTGGGACCTAAACTCAAACTTTGAAATGTGGGTTAAAAATTGTTAATGGATTCATAATAAATTAATTATTTCTATGACTTTTTTCTTAAATGTACATATTTATGACAAATTTAAATTGACCAGTTAGGCACAGTATGAGTTTAACAGCAACAACAACAGTAGGATAGAGTGACTCTAACAATGTAAAAGTTGTATGAATGTGGTCGCTTTCTTTCACTTCATCCATGTAAGAGAAACACCAATCAACTTCTTGGAATATCTGTCCTTACAGCATTACTATTTGTATACTTTGAGGCCATTGTTAAATGAGAGTTAAATGAATATAATACTGCAATACAGCTATGATCAGATGACTAATGAGCTGGTAGCACGTGCTGCGTGGATCTGATGCTTGAACTGGTGATTCACATTTTGACTGGGAGCCATGATCCATAAAGGTTTTCTCACTATTCAGAATGGTATTTGCTTTAACATTTGTGACTTTTGTTTCTCAAACTTTCTTTTTAATAATTTTGCATTCTAGTTGAATGTGGGTATACGAAACTGGAAAACCATGAGAAGGGTGGACTCTATTGTGTTCAAAGTACATTGATTTACTTGAAAATCTAACTTTTATTTATTTATTTATTTTTGGTGGAATTGGGGATTGAACTCAGGCCCTTGCACTTGCCAGGCAAGTGCGTATTCTACTGAGCTACTTCCAAGGCCCTCTAACCTTCATTTTGGAAACTAAACAGTTGAACTAGTAAAAGATTGTATGGATAGAAGAATAATATGATCTGAATCTTAGGCTATTTAGAAGTATCTGTATATATGGTTTATCATCCATGTTCACTTTTCTCTAGTAACCATGGTGCTTAGTAAAATACTTGTCATTGTGGATGGTCGAGGCATTGCTATTTTAGGGAAGAGAGGAAAGCATTTAACATATTTTATCTACTATCTACTTACTAAGAAGTCAAATTACTGCAGCACATTTTTTTGACTTATTTCCTTTAAACACACTTAGGAGGGCTGGGGATATGGCTCAGCAGCATAAATGCCTGTCTGGCAAGTGCAAGGTCCCAAGTTCAATCCCTGGTACCACAAAAAATAAATAAAAGTACTTAGAACACAAGAAATACCTATTTTTTGCTGGTATAGTTCATTTTATGAGTAAATAATACAAGTTTTAATGTTATTAATTATAATCAATTGATGCTATACGTGCATACACTGATTATATAAATCACATACAGGTATGAATACATAATATGATTAAAGGTGAGCTAATGATTGATTAAACAGGCTTATCTGGTACCAGAGTTTTGCTTTGTTTTTGAATTCATTTCTTTCAGTCTGCCCTGTTTATTGAATGATCATCTCTGTATAATGTTTGAAAATTTCTTGTGTTAAATATAGTAGTTCTTGGTACTTAGCCATATTTTTCATCCTCTTTGGCTGATACATTTATAATGCACTGATTCAAATACATGTGGCTTTTTAATTTTTTTCAGAAAATATAGGGTCATCCATCATAGATTAATATTTGTCTTATGCCCTCCTCTCTCACATGCATACACAAACGTCTTTTGTGGTTAGTGATATTATTTCATTTCTGTGGTTTGCAGTCAAGGAGAATACAGTAAAGAATCCCTCTTGGTTTAAAATTAGAAAGGCTTATGGTGTTCATCGTATTTATGTTCCCTTGGCTTTTTCCAGAGATCAGTATCTATGAGAGAGATTCACTTTGTTTTTCTAATTAGTAGCAGTTGGGTGAAACAGTATCCAAAAGAGAAAAGTACAACATAGAGAACTGTAAGCCATGCTTCTAACAGGTGTTTCAAAGGATTAAGTCCTTAAACAGCAACTCTAAGAGTAAGATGAGAGACACTTTGCAGCTAAACTGTTCCTAACGATAGGGGAACACACCAGGAATTTGCATACAAGTGAAAACTTGCTTTCCTTTCCAATATATTAAGTGGGGTTAATATATTTTGAGAAGGAAATTTTGAGATAAAAGAGGGAAACATGTTCTAATATGGAAAAGCTACATAGACTAATTTCATTTTGGGTTGTTTTGTTACTCTTATCTTCATCCCCAGTGTTGCGCACGTGCACACACACACACACACACACACACACTTCATGTGTAAAGGTAGACATTCACTGAAAATATTGTCTACATTGCTGTGATAATACAGAACCAGTAAAAGTTCGTATAAGTCATTGTACAATAGGTTTAGGCAAAGAAAGGAGAAACCATGGATACAACTCTATGAAGGTATTAAGTTGACACAGTTTATAGCAAATTTATAAGCAAGTTGTTCCTGGAGCTTATCCTTCATGTAAAGTGCTATATGTAAACAGGGGTTGGTGATACTCATCTGTATTCCCTGAACTCTGGAAAACTGGGGTAGGGGCAGCACAAGTTTAAGCCCAACCTAGACAATTTAGAAACGGAGAGGAACTCTTTCTCAAAGAGTTGTGTGTATAGGTCATTGTAAAGGGCCTGGATTCAATCTACAATATCAATGTACTTTTTAAAAAAATAAATTTAAAAGGTGCCAGTATTAAAGTTCTAGCAAACCTTATATGCTCTCCAAGCTTGTGGGAAATGAGTGACCTAGTTGTTTGTTTTTTATTTTTTACTATATTTTTATTTTTGGCTGTACCAGAATTGAACTTATTTTCTCTTCAAACTCAGAGTTTTACCTTTCAACTCAAATTCTTCACTCCATCAAGATCATATTTGAATATAAATGTATCTATGCCAATATATATGCAATAAAGAATCTTAAGCATATATCCACATAACATTTAAGACAGCCATGTCTCAAAGATTTATAGGTACAGAGAGCAGTTGTGTGGCTTCTACTCTGTATAACGTAGGGCCAGCACTGCATATTTATATCTGTTTTAACCTTTGTCCACAATAAGGCTGGGGGCTTTGGATTTTTTTATTTGTTCCACTATTCCTGTCTCAAATCTTCCAGTCCCTATGCCCCTGCTGCATTTGTGCAATTTCTAGCTGTCATTTAAATTATCAGTTCTTACAACTTTTATTTTCCTTTGGTCAGCCATTTCCTTTTATCCCAGTGTTTCCTTTCAGCAGACAAATTTTTCCACTTATTTCAACTTTCCTTACCTTCTGTGCTTACATCTTCGCATGACTGGTTTTTAGCCCTTTATTCAGGGACTAACAAGTCTCACTGTTGCTTCAGAGTTAGGATCTTCTTGATTAGTGAACTGAATGGTCCCCATGTTTTCTTTGCCTCAACTCTGATGAATTTAACTTGAATGACAATTTTTTGTTTTTTCTTTGCCTGCCACTATTGCCCTTGAAAAGACAATTATGACCTGAGGTTCTGGTTAGTCAAAATGTTACTGTGCTTGAAAAAAATGTTCTAACATTCATATGTTTGGCACCCAAAAAGGAAACATAATTATACCTTCAATCTGAATTTGTAGAATTAAAAATAAATAAATAAAGGCTACAGGAGTGTTTTCTTAATTCAGTCAACCAAATCAAGGCTGCTTTCTTTTGCTCTTTCTCAAAAGGATTGAGCTCAATAAAATGTACAAGATTCTTTGCCAAGCAATTCTTTTTAAATTTTTTTTTTTAATTTAAGCCCATGGGTATTTCCAGGGAAATTCAACCCACATGTTTCTGATTCATTTACACTTAATTCATTAAAATGTTGTTTTTCAAGAGGCATTTGAAGTCCAAGGGCCTTATAAGACTTTTTATGTGACTTTTCATGCTATTTCCCCCCTCAAAAACAGGAAGTGGTATTGTGCTCAGAGCTGAAACTGCGAAGGATGGAATTGCAGCTGAATCACACAAAGCACGGAAAGATGATCTTGCCTGCCCTGGCTCATCTTGCAATGAGAGAACACCTAAAATACTTAAATCAACAGGACTGCCTATTGTCAAGGAAACTTCTCAAGGATCTCTCAAGAGAAGAGGACTTCCAAGATGAAACTTTACAATGGCATACATCTAACTCAATATTCGTATGAATGTAATGTTATGAAGACAGATACATTTACCATAGTCTCATGAAGTGGTTGGCATCTGTTTACTTAATCTAAACCTTATTGCCCTTCCTCATTTTAATCCAAGAAAAGAAAATTACATAAAAAGTGAGCTGAAGAGAAAGAAATTAGATCAGATTAAGCAAATAAAACATATGAATTCAGTGACAATGAGAAACACTAGTGTATCTCTTAATCAGGCTTCTAAATTACAAGGAAGATTTCTTTTTAACCAGAGACAATTTTTAGTGGCAGGAATATAACATCTTTGTGGCAAAGCAGAGTGGAGAAAATGGTCAGCTCTTCCTGGGACACACTTGCATACTGGCTCAGCACCAAAATCTGTCCTGTAAAACCTTTGCAAGAACAGCTTTGCAGTCACCCAGTGAAATCCTGCTCCAAAGCTGAGCCAAAGTATTCTGACTGTGTCAATTCCCAGTCCAAAAAATTCCATAAAAGAATCCAAACACCACTGAGAATAACCTGTAGTACCAGCCATAATCAAAACTGTTAGGAGTACAAACTTCATAGAATACATGCTCACAACCAAATGGTTGATTTACCCAGAAGTGGAACAAAGCCCAAGGAACACATGTGAAATTCTTATACACTTTTCATGTTCTCATTAGCCTGTACAAAACTTTCTAATTAATTGTTTTGATTGCTATTTTGAAAAGTCTAATACAGTTATTAGAAAATGGCAGAATAACTTCCATAATCAGACATGATTAATACTTTCTTATTCACAATCATTAAAAATAAAGGCAATACAATGCTAACACTAAACTATTTATTACAGACTTAAAAGATTACCGGTAAAGCTCTAGTAAAGACATCCAAGCAAAGAGTACTAAGGCCATACTGAAAATATGAGTTGACAGAGAAACTCTCATTCTCAGTCCAGTAGCCCATAACAGTGGGTTGTCTCTAGGACTGGAAAAGTCAGAGGTTGTTGACTGAGCCTTTTACAGCTCAGCATACAAATATGGCTTCACTTTTTATATGTGATTTTTATACTTTTCTGCTGGATTTTTTTCTGCTGAATTCACCCACCCACAATATTTAAATGGCAATGGAACACCCATCTCTGACAAAAGTAAACAAAAAAAGAGGATACAAATGAAGGACAATTTTGTATCTGTATATACAAACTAGTTAGTATAGATAGACAGCTACTTTCTCTTAATTCAATGAGAAGAAAGATTTGTACTAATAGTGTTTGG
>NDGN011551371.1:0-12238 GCA_002564285.1 Tympanoctomys barrerae | reverse complement strand
ATATCATGTCTGCATCTTGTACTATGAATAACTACTATGAGAACAACAATATGCAATGTATTATTATAACTGTCCCACTAACCAGTTTTAAAACTGTCTCATTTCTATTTGTTTCTCAATAAAATTAATTTTAAAAAAGAATAGAAAACATGAAGATATAAATAAATAAATAAATAAACAACTGAGCTAACTGCAGGCCCCCAGATAAGTATTTTTGGTAGTATTGTTGGAATAATCAGGCATTCTGCATAACTTTAGGTACAAAGAACAGTAAAATCAAGTGTAACATTGTCCACTTAGCTAGATCTTTATTGTAAAAGACATGTCCGGCGCACTTAGGCAAGTTACTTAAATGTACTGTTTACTCCTTTGTTAAATGCTTTGAGTTAACTACTCACCAATGTGTGCTGCAGAGGGATACAGATGTTGAGTACTAAATTCTCCTAACTTTAGCTAAATCTAGGTCTAAGGAACATGTCACAGGGATTTAGCCTGGACCAAAAAAAAAAGTCCTTTACTTACAAGCAAATTAAGAACCTTAATCCCAAATGTGATTGTGTTAAGACATACGAACTTTGGGACATTATTAGATTTCAATGATATCATGAGGGAAATCCTTCCAAAACAAGAGCCTAGATATGTTGTTTTGTCTCTCCACCATTTGAAGAAACAGAAACAATATGGCTGCCTACATCTTAAGGAGAGAGCCCTCATAAGGAACCCAAATCAGCTAGTACCTTCAACTCAGAGTTCTCAGCTTTCAGAACTATAAAAATTAAACCTCTTTTATTTAAGGCCATCCAATCTATGAATTAGTCGTACAGTACTTAAGGAAAGGCATATGTTTTGACAAATGCATCTGCAGGTAACTTCATCATTGGTGTAAAGATTATAGAGTGTACTTACCCAGGCCTAGATATTATATTCTGTGTATATCCAGCTATAGGAAAGAGCCGTGTTCGGGCATACACTTTTTTGGGTGATACAAAAGTCATTATGTGGCGCACAGATGCCTTTTGCCATAAAAGCCAACGCAGATGAAGATATAGGTCTAAACCTCAGCAATTTTGTTTTTCCATATTTTTCTTTCTAATTTGAAGTGACTGTATATGAGCTAAATGACTCCTGGTAGTGTTCACAAAAGTTGGATGACTCTGAAGAGATCATTTACAGAACCTGACCCTTGAAGGCACATGCCAAGATAGTCGCTCTGTGTACATGTCCAACTGAGACTATAAACTGAGACTATGCTCAAGAGGTAAAATTATAATACTTATAATTCACATGAAATGAAATAAATACCAGTATTTTGCTAAACTAAGAAAAAATTGTACAATTCCATATAACTGTTCTGTTTTTGCTTAAGAGTACATCTATGTGTCAGGTCAAGGTCTTATCAAAGATTATTCAATAAGAAAGATACACAATGAAAAAGATAACATTATTCAAGAAGTATCACCAGGAAGGTGGCAGAGTGGTGAGCAATGGAGAAAGACCTTCGCTGGGTTGTGCTGTCCAGGCACCAGTATGCAGGAACTCAGGAAGGGAAGAAGGTGGGAAGTAGATCCTTTGGACCCTGGAAGCATTCGAATTAAGAATTGAAGCCCAGTGGAAGAGAAAAGAGAAAAATGTCAGTGAAGAAGAATGTGGTAAATGCAAGCACATTCTCCCTAATTCCAGACTCACTGTGTGGGAGGAGAGGTTCATACCTGCAGACACATGATGACTGTTGGCCACCCCAGTGGCCTCTACAGAGAAAGCAGCAGTACAACAGAGTAGATGCCATGAGCTGCACTGACTGGTAAGTAGAACATATTTGTTCATCCTACAGGAGAGAGCAACTGGCCAGACATGATCCTGGAGAGAAGTGAGCTGTGCTTGGCACTCAAAACAAATTCTGGCTCCACCCAACCACTCCTGGCTGAGCTAAAGCCCACAGAAGGTGCACTGACTACTGCAGGCTGAAGAGTTCTGCTCTCGGGCTCATGGCCAGAAACCAACCTGAATTTCAGGGAACATAAAGATATAGAATCATTGAGATGACCCATTCTCCTGCCATAAAGCTACTGCTGGCTTGCTGGGATAAATCAACATGGATGTTGTCCACTAATGACAGTAGAGACAAACTTGAACTGACTTTTTCTGTCTCCTTTTTCTTTTTATTTTGTGTCATATCTTATTTATTTTTTTAATTTTTATTGAAAAAAGGTAAAACAAAATTTCACTTAAAAATATTAGGAGAATGACAATAACTGACATTGTATATTATCTTTAAAGTGGTTATGCAGAGCATAAAATGTTGGCATAATTTTTTTTCCAGTTGATACTAGCACAAACTTTCCTTTTCTACAAACTAAGAGACACTAATAGTATAATTAGTTTGCATTTTATTTCTCTTTTTGCTCTCCTTTGTTACCCTTTTTCCTCTTCCTAATTCCTTTGTCCTCTTAAAAATTACTTCCCACTCACAGAATCTATTGTATATTTTAGACTTCATTTACTCTTTCCATTTTTCACACTAGATAGACAATATTATATTCACACATGTGGACCTGATTTATTTCACTTATGAGTACTTTCTCAAGTTGTATCCATTTACCTACAAAACTCTCAAGTTTATTTTTATTGATAGCTGAGTAGTACTCCATTGTAAATAATATCACGTCTTTTTTATCCAATCCTTGGTTGATGGGCATTTGGGTTGTTTCCAAGATCTAGCTATTACAAATTGTGTTGCAGATATAGCTGTGGTACAATGTTTTTAATTTTTCTGGGAAGATACCCAGAAAGAAAATATTTGAGTTGAATGAGACCTTTAATCCTAGCATTTTGAGGAATCTCCATACCTATTTTCACAGTGGTTTCACCAGTTCACATTTGCACAAACAGTGGATAAGTGTTCCTTTTTCACTTCCAGCATTTATTAATAGTTGATTTCTGGATAATGGCCATTCTTTCTGGAGTGAAGGGGAATGTCAGTGTTGTTTTAATGTGCATCTCTTAAAGGACATATGAGGTTAAATATGATTTCATATGTTTATTTTTCATTCTTCTTCCTTCCTCTGAGAACTTTCTTTTCAGATGTCCATTTTTGGATTGAATCTTTGAATTTGTAGTGTCTGATTTTTTTTTCAATTCTTTATGTGTTCTAAAAATAAGTCCTCTGTCTGAGAGACAACTGACTATAATTTTTCCTGCTCTGTAGGTTTGATGATCTGTTGGTGATTTCTTTTTGCATTCAAAAGCTTTTTAGTGAGATGAGATCCCCCTTGTTGAATCTTTGTAATATTTGCTATGCAGTGTGGGTTTTGTTCGTGAAGTCTCTACCTACACCTATGACTTCGAGACTTCTACTTATTTTCTCTTCCAACAGATTTTGTGTTTCTATTTTAATATTTATATATTTAATACATTCTGACTTTAGTGCATGGCATTAGACATGGGTCTAGTTTTAGCCTTTGGCATATAGAGAATCAGTTTAAGCAAGCATTATTTGTTAAAGAGGCTTCTTTTCTTCCAGCAAGCATGTCTGGCCCTTTTGTCAATGATAAAGTAGGTGAATGTGTCTATAGTTGTGTTTGCATCTTATAATCTGTTCCACTGGGTCACAGATTTGTTTTTTTTTTACAAGTACATGCTGATTTTTATCATCATAGCTTTGTAATATAATTTCAAATAAGGGACATTGAAGCCTCCTGCTGTGACTGTGTTGCCCAGGATTTCTTTTGCTATTCTAGTTCTCTTCTGGTTCCAAATGAATTTTAGGAATGTTTTCTCTAGTTCTGAGAGATATGTTAGTGGTATGTTGATTGTGTTTGCATTAACTTTGCATAGCAGTTTTGGAAATAGGGCCATTTGTACTATTTTGGTTCTTTCTGTTAATAAGCAAGAGATGTATTTCCATTTTCTGATATCTTCTTTGACCTCCTTTTGTGGAGTATGATAATTTTTAATATATTGATCATTTACATCCCAGGAAAGCAAGGATAGTTCAACATACACAAATTTTAAAATGTTATATACCATATCAAGAGAGCTAAAGACAAAACTCACATGATCACATTAATAGGTGCAGAAAAATCTTTCGACAAAGTCAACACTCATTCATGATAAAAATCCAGCAAAAAACTGGAATAGAATAACTTTAATTTGACCTAATAAAAGCTATCTATAACAAAACAACAGCCAACATCATTTCATTCTAAAATAAGGAACAAGACAAAGTTGTCCACTGTTATGAACCTCATTCAATATAATTCCAGGAAACTTTATCCAGAGCAATAAGAAAAAATAAATAACTAAGAGGAAAAATGACACAAAGGGTATGAATGTATTTATCATTAGTTGCAGATGACATGCCAATCTACAAAGAAGACTCAAAAAAACTCCACACAAAGATTTGTTGATTTAATAACCAAATTCAGTAATGTAGCTGGATACAAAGTGAACACTAAAAAATCAGTAGTAATCCTCTACAAAAATAACAAACTCACTCCAAGAGAAATTATAAAAAAAACACCTTGCACAATAGCATCCAATAGGATTAAAGCACTAAGAATCAATCTAACAAAGGAAGCAAATGACCTATACATTGAAAAATACATCACTCTGTAAAAGCAGACTGAAGAGGATATCAGATATGGAAAGACACCCTTTTCTCTTGGGTAGGAAAAACCAAAATAGAAAAAAGGCCTTATCTCCAAAAGTGTAATACAGATTTAATACAGTCTCAATTCAAATTACAGAAAAATATCACACAGCACTAGATTTCATTTTGAACCAGAAGACATCTCAACTAGCAAAATCAATTCTGGGCAACAAAGGCAAGTCAGGGCTGATTATAATCTCAGACCTGAAATTATACTATAAAGTTAATAGGATAAAATCAACAGGTTATTGGCAAAAGATTAAAATATACAGAAGCAACTGCAGACATAGTTACCTATATTATCTTTGAAAAAGGTGCCAAATACAATTGGCAGAACAAAGACAGCTTTTTAATAAATAATGCTGGAGAAAGTGGCTTTCCACATGCTAAAGATTAAAATTTGATCCTTTCCTTTCACCATGCACTAAAATAAAATCAACATGGATCAAACATCTAAAAATTAAAGCAGAAATATTGAATCTGCTGGAAGATAAAACAGGAAGAACTCTTTCAGGCACCACTGTAGGCAAAGACTGTGTAAACAAAACCCTTATCACACAGAAACTATCACACAAAATCACCAACTGGGATCTCATCTCATTAAAAAGCTTTTGCTCAGCATGAGAAAACACCCTTAGAATGAAGAGACAACCCCAGACTGTAGGGAAAAATGTTTTGCAGTGGTCCCTCAGACAAAGGTTTACTATCTAGAATATAAAAGAATTCAAAAAAATTAGATATCGAAATTAAAAACCCAATTGGAAAATGGGCATCTGAGATGAATGCACACTTCTCAGAAGAAGTATGGACAGCAAATAAATATAGGAAAAAATGTTCAAAATCACTGGTCATTCAAGAAATGCAAATTAAAACAACAATGAGATTCTGTCTCACCCAAAAATGAATATCTGCTATCAAGAAAATAATCAATGACTGTTCATTGGAATGTAGATTGCTTTAATCATTGTGTAAATCAAGTAGAGCTTCGTGAAAAAACTAGGTCTAAAGGTTCCATTTGTTGCAGCTAGTTCCCTTCTTGGTATCTTCCCAAAAGGATTAAAAGCATTGCACCACACAAGTTATGTGTGGGAGACTCAATAACTCCAGGCCTCCAATCCTATTGCAAGTGGGTTTCCGGGTTCCTGTGAAACTGCTACATCATGACTCTGCGCCACTTATCCCTTAATGGTCACCGGAGTGCCTCCGACCTATAAAATTCTCTTGGTGCATCAGCGTCATTAGTGACGCTGACTTCCTCTTTCCCTACCTCTGCTGAGCTAAGTTCCTAATTCTTCTTACCCCACCTATTTCCCATAAGTCTCCTGCTATGCTCTGGAGGTGGGACTTCCAGTCATAGCCCAGTTGCCTAGTTACTCGCGCCTTTTGTCATTTCCCTATGCCTCTACTATGTATACCCAGAGTTTCCTTTGAATAAACGAGACTTGATCAGAATCCTGTCTTGTCTTCATTTCTCGCATCTCCTGTCCTTTGTCCCCTCCTCAATTCCCAGCTCCTCTCCCAGGTGACCTTCGTTGACTGACCCGCTGGCTCAGGACAATATAGAAGCCACATTTATAGCAACCCAATTTGTAGTAGCTAAATCTTGAAAACAGGCCAAATGCCCATCAACTTTATACCCATCATAAAAAGATGTAGCATATTTTTAAAATATATAATGGAGTAGTATTCTGCCATTTAAAAAGGGGTAAACTTGATGCCTTTTTAAGTAAATAGATACACTTTAGGACCATATTCTGAAATAAAGTAAAGTGGACACACATATGTAGATATTGTACTTTTTTTTCTGGTGTGAGAAATCAGAAGTATAAATAAGGACCAAAATCTGTGGTCAGTATTATGAAATAGCAAGTAAATTTTCAAGTGGCAAGGGGAACAAAGTAGGAATAGGAGGAAATGAAAGAAAGGAAGATTTAAAAAGTGACAGAAGGAAAAAATGGAAACAGTGTTTGTAAATGAGGAGGGAAGGAGAGATTCAAGTGAGGATGGGGAATGGGTAGGGAAAAGAAGAAAGTTATGTAATGTATAGCTACAAATTCTCTGTGATGAATGTGATCATTATGTACATCTAAAATGTTCCAATGATTGGAAAAAAAATAAGAATCACACACATTTACAAACATATGTGCATAAATAAATATATACATATATACATACATACATATTAAACACATAATACATAAATGAACACTTACTGAGAATCTCCACGTACCCCTTAAGAATAGAGATCATCTAAAATTCCACAGCCACACTGCTCTGAATATGCCTGATCCTACTTGATCCAAGAAGGTAAGTCAAGCCAGCCCTTGTTAGTACTGAGATGAGAAAAATCATATGAAAGAATAGATAATTTGATGATTAAGATTAAAAGAGTCAATATACTGTAGTTCACATGTTCAAGGTAATGGGTACTTCTCAAAATACAGTTGATTATTTTAGCTAATGCTCAGCCAGGAAGGCACATGAGGGTATAACAAAGAATAATCCCATCTATAATGATTAACTTTAAAAAATATATCAAGGTAAAATATTTCTCTTTCTTGAAAAACTATATCAAATTTTCTCTCATTTTGGCCATGGATATGGAAGGGAACCTGAATAAATTATTCAGTTCTTTTCAAAGGTATCTACATATTTTGGGCCTTGCAATCATGGAGCCCATGCTCTGCTAGCTGAAGAAATGAAGGTCCTGATTAATAGATCTATTAGGTGTGGGTGTGTCATGGATGACTCATTCTTTCAGCCTTAGTACAACATAAAGGTGGTGTCAGATATGAAATGAGAGGAACTATAAATTTGATTTAAATGGTTTTGAAAGTAAAAGTTAAAATTGGAGATACTAAGAATGAAATGATTTAGATATTCAAATAAGTGTCAGTGTTTCAAGTCTTATGTCTAAGTCTTTTATCAAAATTTTTTACACAGGATGAGAGATAAGAATCTAATTTCAATCTTCTGTGTATGGATATCAAGATTCCTAACACCAATTGTCTAAGAGCCCACATTTTCTTCAGCATGTTTTTGGGAACACTGTCAAAAATCAGATGGTTACAGCAGTATGAATTTGTTTATTCATCCTCTGTTCTGTTCCATTGGTCAGGCTATTTTTGTGATAGCATTGTATTGTTTTTATTACTATAAGTGTGTTATATATTTTTAAATCATATATCCGAATATTTCCAGCATTACATTTTTTTTGTCAGGATAGCTTAGGCTATTCTGGGTCTTTTGTGCTTCCATATGCTTTATAGGCTTATTTTTTCTTTGAAATAATCATTAGTATTTTTATGAAGATTGTATTGAATCTATGGGCTGCTTTTAGCAATATGACTAGTTTAGCAATATTAATTCTGCACATCCATGAAGATGGAAGGTCTTTCAATCTGTTAGCATCTTAATTTCTTTATGTAGTGTTGTGCAGTTTCCATTGTAGACAACTTTTTGGGTGAGGTTGATTCCTAGGTACTTTTTAAAGCTAGAATTATTTTTTTAGATTTTTCTCAGTTATTCATGTATATGAAAGTTACTTTTTATGTGTTCAATTTCAGTCTTGCTGCTCTGCTGAATTTATCATCCAAAGTATTTCTTTTGGAATTTTAGGATTTTTCTAAGGATACAGTATCTGCATACAAGGTCAATTTCACTTATTTTCTTTTTTGTGTCTCTTTTAAGTGGAAATGTTATCGTTGGTGTCTAGGTGTCCCCTCAAAGCCTCAGGCAGTCGCAGGGCAGCTTCTGAAGTCTGTGATTGATTACTGTGGGTGTGGATGCTGCACCTGCCCTGGGATAGGTAATTTACATTACAATGTAAGGAGAGAGGAGAGGTTAGCTAGCTGCCTGAACTGCTGCCACTCCCTTTTGCTCGCTGCTCTTTGCTGCCACCGTGAAAAGTTGCTCTCTTCCCTGTGTCACTTTGCACTGCAGCCAGCTGAGTATGGACTGAAACCTCCAGTAACTGTGAGCTAAATAAACCTTTCTTTCCGTAATTTTCAGTGTGGGGTATTTGTCCCAGTAACATGAGAAAGTAACTGAGACAGGAAGAAAAAAGTGAGAATTACCACATATATCAATGCATGTAAGAACATGGCAGATGAAACCCACTATTATGTATAAGTAATACATACTGATGAGAAGATGTTCAAGTGGATATGCAAGTACATAAGTCTGAATGTTATAGGATTATTATTAGCATGAAATATATATTTAGAAACTGGTAGAAATGAAGTACATTAGCATTGATGCAGGACATGAGTCAAATAATTCAGGGAGAGATTGTTCAGACAGGAGACGTGGAAGTTGACAGAGAAGTGGGCAGTTCAAGTGAGTGGACATTTAATTTGTTGCTTCAAGAAAGGGAAGCGTTTCAACAGCTCTGTGATCAGTTCTGTGAAAAGCAAGTCAAATATCAAATAGGATAAGAATCAAGAAATGAGTGCCTGCTTCGGCAAAGCTCAGGGGCTGGAGTTCAATCCCAGGCATGCTGTGCTGTTCCAGCCCCCCGGGCCACGCTGAGACAGCTATTGAGACTGGGTATGGTAGCGCACGTCTGTAATTCCAGCTCTTGGGAGGCTGAAAACAGGAGAATCACTATGAGTGTCCGATCTGTGTAGTGAGACCCTGTAGACCCTGTACTAAATACACACAAAGAAAATCTTTTTTCAAGAAAAAGAAAAAAAATACTTGGGGGATTGGAAACAGGCTTAAAATTAAAACATGGAGTTGTGGTAGAGCAAAATTGAATGCAAGTGAAAGGGCAGGTTTAGGGGATGATCATATTGGTGTGGAAACAACTACATGTAGCTACACATTTCTTCTAAATAGCTGTTATATCTATTTAGTGTCTATATGTCCTCTCAAATCTCATGCAGTCAAGGTGGGGCTTTTTAGAGTTGACTGGATCTGTATGGTATAATGTTGGAATCAAGAATGTATGATTAGGCAGGGGAGTTAGCTCAACAGTCTAAGCACCTGCCTGACAAGCGCAAAGATCTGGTTTCGATCCTTGGTACCACGTGCGGTGCCAGCCCCACTCCATGCACACTGTGTGAACCATGAAAACCCGGTGTGGTGGGGCACGCTGGGGAGAATGAAACAGGAGAATCACTACGAGTCCTAGCTGCATAGGGAGATCCTGTACCAAATACATAAACAAATAAAAGAATTTTTAAAATTTAAAAGAATGTGTGATTATTAAATTAGTCCACTGATTAGTTAGGCATAGTTCTGGGTAAGATTAGGGGTGCTCCCACCAGTTGTGAATACTGCCTGACCTCATCTGGCTACCTCAGCGTGAGTAGCCTGAATAAGATGTAAGGGACAGAAAGAGTGTTGCTGCTTGTGGATTGTAACCTGCTACACTGCTGACTTCTGCCTTTTGCAGGCCATTTCTCCTTTGAGATGCCGCTCCGCCATGCCACCTGCCTTGCCACCAGCCAGGTATGCGCTGAAACCTCTACAGACGGTGAACCGGACAAACCTTTCCTCCATTAACTTTGAGCATCTGGTGTTTGATCTCAGTAATGAGAAAAGTGACTAACACAGTATCCATCCATGAAAGGAGCAGAGGTAATGATGGACATGGCTTATAAAGAGTTGTACGGTGAAAAACCGAAGAGAGGATGCGAAGAAGGCATAGGAAATAAAAACGATTGGGGTGTGTTGTGTGCATATTCCAACTCCTCATAATGAAGGTAATCATTGTGTATTGCAAATATGTGTTATAGAAATAAAAATTTAAAAAGAAAGAATGAAAGCTAAAAGCCAGAAGAAGAAGGGTTTTAGTAACAACTTATTTGTATCAACATCTCTCAACTGATCTTAACACTAACTTTGAAAAACTACTTATTAAAACAAACAAGAAAGAAAGAAATTACGTGGACTGTGTTTTTAAACTTCATGAGGAGAGTAGTCCTGTAATGTTTCTAGGTAAGAAAATAGTCGATAAACCTAAACAGAATTTCCTAGTATGCCCCACACATCGTTATCTGCTCTTCACTTTTCCTCCTGGTGCTCAGACTTCAAGTTCACAATTTGGGATCCTGAATGTTTATTCAGGGTCTGTACCCCTTTATACATGGTACTTTCAGCTAGCAGTTTAAATTTCTTCAAAAAAAACCCCCACAAAATCCTGTTGAACATCACCATCTCGACCAGATTTTGTTTTGTATGTGTTGCTCCTGGAGTTCAAATCACCAGTTGAAAGCAGATAACACCTGCCGAAGTGTTAGGGAATCTAAACCAGGTGTGAAGGTCCTCTCAAACTTCCTTCCTTTCCAAGGACATCTGCTAAAGCACAAAATCTTGCCTACATGTTCTGGTTTTGTTATTTTACGCTGTGGCCAGAGGCTTCAAAGAAATAGATTCAGAATAAAATTTTGCCCTTTTTTGGAAATTGCATATAATAACTTTATGATAATTTATTTTTTATTCACAGGACTTGGTCCCAATAAAAATGAAGTTTAATGAATAATAAAGATACAACTGTAGTCCCAGTCAGTGAGACGTGATGTAAATTCTATATATGCCACGCTAAAAGGCAGCAACAAATCTAGTCAGACCTAACGGTCATTATCTCTTTAGAAGGGCTATGATGTCAGTCCCTTTCTCACAGGCTCTTGATTTCTTGCTCCTAACTGTCCACAGTTTGCCTTACTCAATAATTATACTAAATTAGATAAATTAAAGTCTAACCAAAACTAATTTTGCATAATATCCCAGTCCATTTGTGCAGACTCTTTAAAAACCTTTAAGCTATTTCTCTAGGCAGTAGGTTAGCTAATTATTTACCCTCCCAGCAGCCTCCAAGGAACTTCTGATCCTATGTTTAGAGCAGACAATGATTCTACTTGATTAGGAGAAAAAAAAATGTTCTCAGCTTTCCTAAGATAACATGAAAATTCCATCTATCCAAGGGGACTATGTAATTTGCTCTCTGCAGATTCCTTTGGATCCTGAAATAATGTGCAGTGATGCATAGGCACATGGTCATTATGCCACAGATTTTCTCATTTAGGAAATCAATTCTTAAACATTGGGGATATGCAAATTCAATTATTCCTGAACTGCAGAATGATAATCATGCACTGAAAATTATATTAGCATATCCACGTGGAACAGGCTTCTGTTTCCCCATGGTTCCCTGCCACCTGTTGAATTAATTTGCCCTTCTCCCTTGACATCCATCAGCTTCCACATTTATCAGGGCCAGAGTAACCTAACCTGTTGTCAGCAGAAACTCCACAGTAACAGAAGAGACTCAAATCTCAGCAGAATGACACTAAGAAGGTACAAAAACTAGAACACATGCTTCACCAGCCAGCCACCAGGCAGCTCAGAACAGTACACAGTGGCAATAAGGACCACTGAAAACTAATTAAGAAGTTTGTTTCCTGGCCCCTGGGGATCTGCACAAAGACATAAGAATAGTGCTTAACTTAACTGGCATGGCACTTGGTAAGCCAACACTTGGGAATTAAATTCTTTCCTACTGTTCTTTTCAAAACTGTTTGTGAACCACTGGGATATTCTATTGCCATGATTGTAAAATATATATATATATATATATATATATAT
>NDGN011551370.1:0-16989 GCA_002564285.1 Tympanoctomys barrerae | reverse complement strand
AAGGAAGGAAGGAAGGAAGGGAGGGAGGGAGGGAGGGAGGGAGGGAGGGAGGGAGGAAGGAAGAGAGGGAGGGAGGGAGGGAGGGAGGGAGGGAGGAAGGAAGGAAGGAAGGGGGTGCAGGGAGCTGCTATGTGAATCATACTAAATGGATCAGAAACATCTCAAAGAGGCACAGGCACACATGCTGTGTTTCAATGATAAAATGACATCACTTGACCATACTAGAACTGATTAAAATAATGGGCCCAGCTTCCGGAAAATTGTCCAACTTCACTAGCTTAAAAATTAAACTTTCTGGGGCCAGGGAGATGGCTCAGTGGAATAAGTGCTTCCCCGGCAAGCTCCAGGGTCTGAGTTCAATCCCCGGTCCTCCTCCCCATCCCCCGCAAAAAATAAAACTAAAGTTCCTGGGGTTGGAGAGAGAGCTCCGCAGTCTAAACACCTGCCCAGCAAGCACAAGGACACAAGCTTGGTCCCTGGTACCACGTACTGTGCAGGCCCTGCATGCTGCGCTATGCTGGCCACCGAAACCAGGACGGTGGTACATGCCTGTAATCCCAGTGCTGGTTAGATTGAGACAGGAAGATGGTTTTGAGTTTGAGACCAGCCTGAGCTACAAAGTGAGCTCAAGGCCAGCCTGAACCGCATTGTAAGACCCCATCTGAAAAAGACCCAGAGAGAGAGAGAGAGAGAGAGAGAGAGAGAGAGAGAGAGAGAGAGAGAGAGAGACAACAAAAAAGAAAAACAAAGGATGATGCATTGTCCTGCCAGGGCTGAGGCACTGAAATGTGCTGACACTGAAAACACTGCTGACTGACAGCATGGAAAGCTGAAAGCATAAATACTTAGGGTTCCCCTCATAGGCAGCACCTTACATGGGCAAATCCATGGAAACAGAAAGTGAAACAGCCGACCAGGGGCTGGAGAGAGGGAAGGGTGAGTTCCTGTTCAGGGCGAGGAAAAGATAACGAAGAAGACACAATGACAGCTGGATACAACGACATGCTGAATGCACTGAAGATGTTTTACACACATTTCACTACAGTAAGACAATGAACTGAATAAAGACATCACAGAGGCACTGGAGACGGGGCTGTAAGTAGAGCGAGGAGTCTTTCTCCCAAAGACTTTTATTTTATTGTATTGTATTTTATTTGTTTGCACATGAAGGGTTTATTGTGTTTTAAAGATAGAATAGAGATACATCATAACTATAAAGATTACTCACAGAATTAACAGGTTGATATTGTGTGTACTTCTAAATGCAAAGAACAGGAAACTGTCTACACATTGCATAAAATAAAATTAAAAATGAATTCCAGCCCAAAAGATGAGGTCATTTACCTAGTTTTAATATGTGAACACGAAGACCTCTGAACTGGTCCTTGTTCATAACACATCCTCATCCCTTAGCTTCTGCTGTCTTTCTCTTTCCTCCTCCCTTCCTCTCTAGACCTCTTTCCCCTTTTCAAAAGTTCTCCTTTCCTGTTTCCTAATATCTAGCGTTTGTTTGGCTCTTTAAATTGTGTATACTTTGTTTTTCTCTTATAAGAGAACTCATGCACTGTTTATGCTTGCGTGTTTGGCTTATTTCACTGAACATTCTGGTTTCAAGGTGCATCCATTCTCCTCCAACGACTCGCATTCATTCTTCTCTATGGCAGGGTAGCTCCGCAGCTGCACTGCGGAGGACTAGGACATTCTGCCACACTTTCTTTCTGCACTGTTCTGTTGGCAGACATAAGGGCTGCTTCCAAGACTTAGCTACTATGAGACGTGGCCATGCACGGAGTTCTCTAATATGATGTCTCCAGCTCTTCAGGGACTGTGCGTGGGTAAGGAGGAAGTGCAAAATATTCTTCATATGTATATTTTTGCCATTCATAAGAATATGTCCTGCATCTATTTGAAAAGAAAATCAAGGCAAATTCTTTCCTCTAATAATAATTACCATGCCTAGAGGCCTCTAGGGCTAGGTCGTAAGCAGGAAAAAAGATACTACTTCGCTCGAATGGACTCACTCATGTCTAGACACGCAGAGTCATGGTAGTTACTTGCTTCTGAGAAAAGCAAAAAGTAAAAATCTTGCATCAGAGAAAACGCATGATCTAGTTCTGGGATGAGGCAAGCGTGACATGAGTGTGGCACAGCGCGACTTACACGGGGTGCTGGATCCACAGTGTTTCCACTGCCCTTAGGTTTGTGCTGGTTTCCTTCCTTTCCACGGTTCTCCAATAGCACCGGCAGGGATTCTGAGAGGAGCCAACAGATCTGGACAGCCCGGGAGGGCCTGTGGCCTCCTCAGGAATGGCAGGGCTTCGGTGGTGGAGGGGGGAGGGCCTCCACGCCTCCTCTTGGCAATCCCTGAGAGCTGCCTTTAACACTCGAGCTACCCCCAGGCACGTGGCCAGCCACATAGTGGGCAACACCATTGCTTGACTTCTTGCTTTTCCACCCTGCCCTACGTGCTCAAACCTTAAAGGACTGACTAGAATATCATGAACATCTTTTTCATATAAAAATATGTGGAAGACAAGAAAAAAAAATCACTTGATCAAAACATAAATCCCAGTAAACTAAAATTCTTCAATTATGCAATCAGTAAAGAAAGGGTCCTGTCCTTTATAAGAGCCTTCTAGCTTCTGCAAAGGCCACTGCTAAAGAAGAATGTATGAGGGTTTATGTATTAACCTTTAATCTTTTATGTTTACCATATACCTTTCAACAGTATTGATAACAATATTCTGAACAAGAATATCTTCTCTAGAATCACAATGAAAAAATAGACACAATGTAGGAGACACAGTATAAATGCAAGTGAGATTATACTCATAGAACTTAGCACAGTATTGACTAGATAAAGTAATTCTGAATTACATATTTAAATTAATTATAGTCTGGTGTTATAAACTTCTTTTTCCCTCCATAATGTAATTTGTCAGAAATTAGAGACACACTGAGGGTAGAGACTTTCCTCTCGATGTCAAAGGTAATATAAAAAAGAACTAAGTAACAAGCAAACAGCATCTTCTCATAAATTTTTAACTCAGATTTATTGCAATCTAAGGGTAATAATAATAACAATAATAGTAATAGCAACCATTTACAGAAGCTTTAGCACTGAGTTACTCCCATATGCAATAACTGGGTCTCTGCATATTTCTGTTTATTTATTTATTTTATTTTTATTTTTATTTCTTTATTTCTTTATTTTTGCAGAACTGGGGATTGAACTCAGGCCCTTGTACTTCCCAGGCAAGCACTTATTCAACTGAGCTATCTCCCCAACCCCTCGCATATTTCTGTTTAAATGTACAGTAGTGCGTTTAGTTAAAGCACACAGGAAATAAAACAGAAATTCATGTAGGTGAGAATTACAATTCAAAATTGTTCACAGTTTTAAAAAGTCTTAGTAAACAGTAAACTTACTTTATGGCTTCACACATATCCAATCCCATTTTTACACAGTTCTTGGCATGGTTAGGAAGAGATATGGGGAGTCCGGAAACACAGTAATAGCAGTCTCCTAAAATTTTAATTCTCATGCATTCATTTTCCTGAAAGAAGAAATGACAGAGTCCCACTCGCATTAGCCTGTCGGTACGCGGTACGGCCAAGGGCCGCATTGACCGACGCTGGTCTTCGGAGAGCGCACACGCGGAAGTGGGAGGACAGGAATTTCCCTTTATTACCCAGCAAGCATCCGGCATCCTGCGCGTATGCCCATTTCCCGGACAGGAAGCACAGGGGAAAGGGGAGAAAACTGAAAGTGGAGAGCTCTGGAATTATTTCCATTCAGTACAAGCAGAGGAGAAAAACAGCTGGATCTTGTGCTTCGGCCTGAGCATCTCTAAACACTGACCGTGAAAGGAAGCATGTTGTACAGAGAAAATCCTTTAAGTGTAGAAACTGGTGGCCAGCGCTCTGTCTGCATTACAATCTATTGCTATTCTCTACTCTGATACTGTTACCTTCATCTATTTTCAACTCAAGGCAGATCCTTGCCTGCAGAGGTATGGAGTGGTTGATCAACATCTTGACTGTGATAAGCCAGCATTCAACACCTCCAGACAATAACTCTGATCTTAGGTCAAAATTAGGTCAAAATTGTCCAACACAAAATTTCACTAGCTCATTTTTCTAGGGTGGACTGTGCTTGTAATGTTCAGATTAAGAACATTCATATGCTTCAGTCCTACATCCATTCTTCACGTGTTCAGCCAGCTTCTAAACTTTTCAAGAAAAGTGAAATAGCAACAAACATCTACTAAACACAGACTGTTTTCCCCTGACACCAACAAATCTCAAAGAATAGTATTCACGTGACACTTTCTTTCTCCTAAGCACGGATTGCATTTGTTGGTGATTTGGCACATTTCTTTTTCTGTCTAATAGCTCACATGCTGAGGTACTTTCACAATTATTTATAGCACTGTTGATGTCATGCTTAGTCGTTCCAATAACAATATCATAAATAAAAGAAAAGCAAACAATTACTTATTAGTCTGGCTCCCCTATGATACTTCCTCATCAGATATTCTGCTTCTAGAAAGCACGAGAGTCGTAGTGGTGCCTGGCAATGATCTGGACTCCCTTGAATTAAAGGATGGGACTTGGGTAGGACGTGCTCAGTGCATGTGCTTGTGCTGCTCGCTCTAGCCAGGGCATTGCACTATCAGCCACAAACTGGTTCCAAAGTGTGCTACACTCTGGGCCAACAGTCGATGGACCAAGTCGGCCCAGCCTGGATGCGGGCACTGCTCAGACATTCTTTTGCTCCAGTGACCAGAAGAAGTCACAGTGAGTACTTCTGTTCTGAGCAACGCACGGTGTCCTCCTCCCGAGGGCATCTGTTGCCTTTGATTCTTACACCTGGGTTTGTGATGTCATTTAGGATCAATGTGATAAGATGTAGCCCTATTGGTGTAGGGTGGGCCCCGATCCAATATGGCATGTGTCCCTAAATAAGAGGGCACAATAGAGGGATGGACACAGAGAAGACACAGCCATGTGAGCACCGGCCTTATGCTGCCACAAGACACCACAGGGGCATTAATTCCTACTACAACCAGGTAGTCCAAAAATAATCTTTTATTAATGAAAAGTTTTAACAGATTAAAGCTTGACCTTTCTTTTTCTGTAAGGGATCACCTATGACACTCCTGTACTTCCTTTCTTTTGTCAATGGAAGGAACCAGAACTGCGCTCTCACTGGTTCTTTAAAGCCCTCAGCGAGTGCTGCTGAGCAGCCAGCATGGGCAGCTGGGCTCAAGAACCATCAGCCAACATCTGCAGACCAGACCTCTTCTGAAGCTGCTCAGCCAGAGCATTCCACATTGTTTAATCTGGGCCAACCTCCTGCCATATAAATAACTAATATCAACAGACATAATGGAATAGAGTAGCTTTTGTTGAGCACAATTCAAAGACAGAATTAGGTTGACTGGAAATGTTTTTCTTAAGCAAAAACTGGTAAGAGAAACTAAACTCTCTTCATCAATGTTCACCTGCGGGTCTAGGACGGTTATCGAGAACTTGTGGCCCACACCATGTGCTCAGTTTCTCACATGAGCATCTTTGGGGCAAACCATGAAGTTGCATTTCTGTTCGAATGGCACAAAAGCCAAAGGATGAGAATGAGACAATAAGAAGCAAAAGACTTGCACAGAATGTAAGTGTCCTATTTTAGAGGTTTTGCTGCATAACAATAGGAATTCAGGATGGCTCGGCCAGATGAACAGAAATGGTCTTACCAACTCCTCAACGCAGAAATGCCACCAAGAGATCTCAAAATAGCACAGTGCAGAGAGAACCACAAATGAAATCTCATCATCCTGAATGTATTTCTTATATGTGTGCTGAATTACACAGGAGCAGCTTCTAAAAATAGCTAACAATTTGATAATTGTGTGCTGTGGCAGTTCTCATCCCAGGTATGGGACTTGCAAATGATCAAAGCTCAGTGGCAAGTAAAGCCAACAAATTTTATAGGTGACATTCCTGAATGAGGTTTTTATGAAATGCAGCTTTTGATAATGGGATAGGGGGAAGGTAGGATAAGGCCTTAGAGACCATCACGGTAGAAGGGAAGTCAGGGCCTCACCTTTGCTATCTGATCAAACTTCCCGAAGAGCTCATTGAGCATGTGCACCAGTTCTCCTGGGGAGCAGTCACTTGCCAGCCGTGTGAAGCCCACAATGTCCGCATACAAGATACTGTGGGGACAGGTTAGAGGTTTGTTAAGTAAGTCATCACAGCTTCTTCTGTTAAGAGGTTTTTAATTCGCTTGCTTGTTTTTATGCTTTGTATTTTCATGAGAAAAATATTTTCCTGGAGAGGGACTATATACCTCTTGTTAAATTTCACATTACACTTTTGTCAGGGCTTGTTTTTGTTTTTGATGATACTGGGGATTGAACACCAGGGTCTTCACTTCATACCAACCTACATTGCTAGCCCATTTCTTTTTGTAATTTATATTTTCACACAATGTCTTACTGAATTGCCTACGCTGGAACTTGGGATTTTCCTGCCTCAGCCTTCCCGAAGCTGGGATTGCTATGATGGGCCACCACATCTGGCTACCTTTTTGTAGCAGAGATGAAGTCCGTAGGAGTGGAAACGCCCTGCTGGGAGCATGCTGGTCCAGGCCTCTCTCTTGGATCACCAGCCTCCCCTCCCTGCATGTGGCACATGTCCTGAGTTTGCCGCACTGATCCGCCTGGCAAGGAACTGTGCATGTCTCTACTCTAACCGTAGGGATTTACTTAACAAAAATCCACACAAGCCCTGTTTATATGGTTTCAAAAAAAAATTGGAATAATCTCTCTCCTAAATGGTATTGGGTTTTTGGTCTTTTTTTGCATCAGTCTTTATTTCTCATTGCAGCACATGGAATCACAGTCCTTGTGGGGAGTCCATAGATGCACGTGCCACATCGGAATTCTTTTCTCACCCCTTTCTCCAGCTCCTTTCTCACATCTCTCAGCCACCCATGGAAAAAAATTATTTATTTGATACTGGGTCTCACTACACAGTTCAGACTCCTAGTGATCCTCCTGTCTCAGGTTCCCCAGGGCTGGGATTATAGGTGTGCACCGTTGTGCCTGGTTTTGGGGCTGACACAGCGTCCCTGAGGTTCTGGAACCAGCACAGCATGTGGTTCTAGGGGTCAAATCTGGGTGCACTTGGCAGGCAGGCGCTTAGACTGCTGTGCTGTCTCCCTAGCTCCTCCCAGCCTTTTTTACAATAAGCAGGACGGCTTCCTGTGGACCAGGATGACACAGAGACAAGTTCTTTGTGAGGCTTAGAGTTCAGTTAAGCAAACATGGTCTCCTATAAATGTTCTCATTTAAGGTCATTTTTAAGGGAAAACTCTGGGGTGCAAGGAGGGGAGGGGGTACATAGACCAGGCGTGGAGGAGTCCTGCAGCATCCTACGCAGGACACCTGCTCTCCTATGCGTGGGCTCCGGGAAGCAGGGATGAGGGTCCGCAGAGCCCTGCGTGTGCTGAGGCTGCAGCCCAGCCGTGGTGTGTGTATCACGGCCTTCCTGTGCATCCTGCACACAGAAGCCTAAGTTCCTGCGGAGAACCCGGAACCCATCGCATTGCTGTGGCAGGGTAAGAGCAAAGAGCAGGCAAGGAAGAAATATTCTTTTTTTCACAGCCATGAATGAAAAACAACCCAATAGCTCCTCAAAAAACAAAAAAACAAAACAAAAACAAACAAAAAACATGGTTCAGGAATTCCACTTCTGGGAATGCAGGCAAAGAACCGGAACTGGGCCTCGAGCAGGCATCTGTAAATGAATTTGTGCGGTGCTATGTTCACAGCAGCAGAGATCAAAGTAAAACTCGCATCCGTCCCCAGAACAATGCACAGACAAAAGCCCACACAGTGGCGTGTCACTCCAGTCCATCTTGAACAGAAGCACGTGTCTATGGATGTTGCAATGGTAGAAGACATTGTCCCGAGTGAGATAAGCCAGGCAAAGAAAGAGAAACACTCCATTTTTCATTGTATTTAGTGTCTTCGGCTCCCTTTACCAACAGCACCTCTTTGGTTCCTATTCAGTGTGCCATGGCTTTTCTACGGTCTCCTTCAAGTTCTGTAGTGGGCTGTATGTTTGTACATGCTTGGGTCATAGACAACACATCACAGGCTCTACGTGCTGAGATCTGATGTCAAATTCAGCTTATCCTAGTAATATATGTAAATTTCAGTTATCTTTGCTTTTTCTTGATGGACTTCAAAATCTTATTTGGTCCAGGAGGCAGCAGGCTGTAGAGGAGAGCCTGGTTTGGGACTGGGGGAGGGGGAGGTTGGATCGCAGTTCTAACTAATTTCTATAAAGTTTAATTGGGATGATTGTTGTTCTTGAACTTTTGGTCAAACTGACATGCTCACAACTAGACTAACAGCACCCGGGCAGGCTAAAGAAGGCCAGATATGTGTCTGTGTTCTTTACATTTTTTCAAAGAGGATAAAAAAAAGTAGTAAAAACAAAACCAATAAAAAAATTAGAAACAGTACACTGAACAAAATAATATGAATTCAGTAACGATAGCTGTAGTGCATGTGGTTGTCTTCCAAGTAGTTCTTCAGATTACCAGATGTAAGCATGCAAAGTGGGTCAAAAAAGTAAAAAAAAAAATTAAAAAGGAGAGAGAGAGAGAAAGAAAATGGATGCATTAGCTGCTCCTTTCAATAGACCAGAAGAAATCAGCATGATGGTGATCAGTAACAGAACAAAACCCTTACAGAAGAAGGACCAGGACTAGATGGGGCACAAAAATATGTGGCGGATCTGGCTCTACAGTGGTGGGAGATGAGGCTACGCGGGAGCTCTTCTCCATCCTGACCTGAGGGGTCCACAAGGTTCCTCTCAGGGCTTGGGGAGCCCAAGGCCTTACCCTGTTTCTCTTGGCCATAGTTCCCGGATGCTGGGCATTGGCGTTCCATGTACTGTGGTTCCAGAAATGACTCCCAAAGAAGTAGAGGGTATAACTTCCCATTTGGCAAAGCGGTGGTTTCCAAGAGAATTGATTAGCATACGTGTTGGTCCCTGCAGCCTTTGTCTCTGGTTAACCACACCCTAGAAACCCAGAGCTGCTGCTGGTGGGCAGCAAAACACCCGGCTTCCTTGGAATACATGGGCTTCATAAAGACCTTCTTAAAGTCCATCTGGAGGGGTCAGTCCTTGTGCCTGGAAACCCATAGGCTCATGATCTGATCCCACTGTGATCTGAACCCAGGATTCCCAGCAGGAGGGCTCTGTCCAGCCCTCTCCCATCTGGGACTGACAGTCAGCTATGGAAAGCAAGCTACTGAGGCCAACTCAACCCACTGAAACAAAGAGGATTGCATGTCCTTATCTAAATGTGCAAGGCCAGAGGCAGCAGAAGGTGCTGGCGTGAGGCCTGTTCCCCTGCAGAGGGTTGACAGTTGCCAAGGAGAGATGCTGCAAGTGGGGGCTCCCAGTGACAAACTGTATCCCCAGTCAGGCACGCAATCACCCCCCACCCAGCGTACCTCACATTGGTGTGCCGCTTGACATAGAGGTTGTGAAAGTTGTTTGTGTTTTCCATCTGGCCAGCTTTGGGGCCCTGCAGCCTCTGGATGATCTCCGCTTTCATTTCCATTGCTATGTGGGCCGGCAGCAGGGACAGCAGAAGACGCTCCTAAAATACAGGGGAGACGGAGTTAGAGGGCAAAGGCCCAATCAGTGTTTTCAGTCATCACGGATTTGGAATGGGGCCAATGTCGGGACTCTATGCATTAAAAACACAGATTCTAGAAAGTATATTGAAAGAAAAAAGTCAAGTTTTCTAAGGTCAGACTTTGCTATTACATTATTTATTATTGAGTTCTAAGTATGAGTTCTTCAGCATGCAGAATAAAGGCAGGCCCAGTTATTTCCCTGGGGCTATTATTTATCTATTTTGAGTTAAAGTAGTGAAGCAGGAATAATATTAAAACCCCAGAAACCAGTGGCCAGCCTAAGATAAGAGCATTCATTTCCATCTGCTTGTTCATTTGAGAGATAAAGTACAAGCTTTATTGCACTTTAGAAAGCAACTAATATTGCATACTTCCTAAAACAGGGATGCAAACCTTTTCAAATATTTCATTTCCTCTGTGACAAACGTCCACTCTCCTTCAGTGATCCTAACCTGATATATATATATATATATATATATATATATATATATATATAGATGTAGAGGTTTAGCTGCTGCTAAATGTCTTCTGTAAGAAACTACAGGTTCAACTCAAAGAAATAATACATGACTTTTTGCACAGTTTTGGTTTCTAAATTCAATATATCTGATAAGCGATAATTATTAGCGTGCTCCATTTCACTTGCATATTTAGGTTAGTTAGAATAGCATATATCCACAGTTCCAATCTTGTAAAAATATGATCCCCACGTGGAAAAATCACAGAGAGATAATTGTTTAAATGTCGCTGTAAGTGCTAATCAACCGCACAGGGACGAGCAGCCCGCCTCATCGCTGGCGTCAGGCTCCAGCTGCGCCTCGCAGCTGGTGCTCTTGGCTCCCCAGCAGGACCCCAGGTGCAGCTGCCACTTCAGGCTGCACATGCTTCTGGGTGATCGCAGAGTTGGGCCACAGGGCGAGCTTCCCATAAAGCCTACATCCCCAAATGGTAAATGGGGACCCTTCCTTTTAAGTTTGCCTCTCTCTGATATTAAAATGCTCTGATCTTAAGGAAAAGCTCAGTATTTCTAGCTTTCAAGCCCAATACTTTCCCCCAAATCTACGATTTCCTGAGTCGTGGTCAGCTAGCTTCTGCACCTTCCTTTTCATGTTCCATACCTCAGACAAGGACCCTAGAGGATGACGCCTTCCCTACTCCCGGAATCCTTTCAGTGATGACCTCCCTCCCCTCCCACTCCTTCACCCTGGAACTACGTCCTAACCCAGGAGCTCACCTGGAACCCTTCTGGCCAAAATCCAACTGACACATTTCCAGGCACCACACCCCTCCTCCTATGTTCTGTACTATGATCACGTTAGTCTCCAAAGAACCAAGTCCTTCCTAAGAGACAGATCTCACAACCGAAAAAAGGAGAATCAAATATAGCAATTCTCTCCTCTCTCCAGCCTCATTTAACAGCGGAATGCAAATTGCAACCTATTTTAAACTCAAATGTAGAGAAACAATCAACTTTTTATAGGTGGTCTGAAAACTATAGAAGACAGAATTGATATTTTTATGTCAAACAATTTTGGTTTTCTTTCATTGTGTTAAGGGATTGTTGTGACCTCAGACTGCAATAGATTTTGGAGAACAGCCAATTAGCCACACGAAAGGGTTCCCCGTAATCCTCGAACTTGTGTACCCCCTGCGGATGGTGAAACCTCTGTTTATAGCTCGGGGTGGGATCCTGCACTGGGGCCCATGCACACCCTCTTGATGATAGTGTTGGGTGGCCCCTTCAGCCTCTGCAAAGTGTTTGAACTCCAAATGGAAAAGTCAGGATACTTGCACTTAAATTTGTCTTTCTCCCTGTTACAAATACTATGATCTGAAGGAGAAGCTCAATAGTAAGGGCTTTTAAGTCCAATAATACTGCTCTGCCTTGCTTGGAAGGTCACTGAAGAAAGGAAAATCTGACATTTTGGCACTTAGAGAAATTTGAACTCAACGACTGTTTCAGAGTTTGCTAATGTAGCCGTTTGTTCTGCCAACTTTTCCATAAGCAACTCATAAACTTTAGTGTCTGGACATTACTTTGCCATGTTATTGTCACAACTACACTGGACAAATTCCTTAGAATATTTTCAGAAAACCAAGATGTCCAAAAAATGGATTGTTGGATACCACCATTATTCTTGTCAAGAAATGCTTGTATGATGTATCAGTCAGCATTTACTACAGAAACAGATAAGACACAAGCTGGACAAGTGTATAAAAGATTACAAGACTGGTTTATGACAGTCAGCCACAGAGTCAGCTGAGGAAGCATGCAGAGGGGGCATCTGCACATTGGAGACTGCAGGATTCAGTCCAAGGTCTGGAGCTTACTGTGGTATCCCCTGCAGGTCCATATCAGGTGCCCGATGGGTCTGCAACAGCAGGCTGATAGGTCCACACTGGAAGGCTGAAGGGTCCAAGACGCAAGCTGAAGAGTCTGCATTAGAAGCCAGAAGACGATGTCCAAGCCGACGGTGAACACGGGAGCTCCTCCAAAGAATGGGACACTCCATCCTTCCTCGTTTGCCTTTTAAATCCTTTAAACGATGAGCCACCCTAGCAAGTTCCTTTAAACCCGAGGGTGTGGAGTTGCTGAGCAGATTAAGTTAAGCTTCTGACCGTCTCAAATTGACACAGTCCATCCACCACTACGTATGACTACAGAGACTTGGATACCACCATTATTCTTGTCAAAAAATGCTTGTATGATGTATCAGTCAGTGTTATACTGAAGATATATAACAGGTATATAACAGGATTCTACTTCAATATATCATTTCTTATCATTATACATTTCTTCTTCTTCTTCATAGCTTGCATTTTGCTGTACAACTTGTTCTTTTTTTTTTTTTTTTTTTTTTTTTGGCGGTACCAGAGTAGACCTTGTTCTTTTAAAGTACATCCTCTACAAAAGCTCCAGAATTAATGTAATAAATTTCACCATTCTATTGACCAAAGTCTAAGATACTTCTAGTTTTGAAGCATTTCTAATATGATGGTACAAAGAAGATATTACAACTATCATTTTAGGTTATTTTTATAGGAGCAAGGTTGATGGGAAAATCCAATTTAAGCAAAGAAGATTTGTGCTTAAATTTTGAGCTAGAGATAGTCTTATACTTGTATCTGGTTCTTTCAAGAAATTATGCATATAAAAACATTTAAAGCTGTTTCACTTTTCAAAGGGAGAATAACAGTGAAATATTCTTAATGAGAACTAAACTGTTGCTCCTTCAAACTTCTAGTTTTTAATCGTTGTTTTAAATACAACTTGACCCCCTCATGATGCTGTAGCAGTGCAATGCGCAGACTGTGGGTTGCTGTAAATTCTTGTGTTCTCAACAGCAAGTAGCTATCAGAACAGCTAAGCATCGGGTCCCTAAGCAGTTCTGATGAGCCACATGTGGCTTTGTCATCCAGCTACAGAAAAGACAGATGCGGTCACGTGACACCATCTGTAGGATAGAGGCACTTTCCATTTGAAACAAAGTGCTGAAAACTGTACTAGGAAAAAGTCTGCTGCAGCGTGACAAAGAGGGCAGCCCTCGCCTGCTGCTCCTACCTGCCCACACCTTCTCTTCCCGTCAGCTTTGTGTACACACACCTCAGACAACAAGCAGCCTCCACTAGCATGGACTTCTGTCCCCAGCATGTCACTAAAGCTGTATGCCAGTAACAGTTGCTACCGCTGCTTCTTTCCTTATCAAACATAGCTTGTTTCTCCTAGGGTCTATCTTAAACTATTTGCTCCAGTTCAGTGAATTAAAACAACCTGAGTACTCTTATTGTTTGAAAAGTCTTGCTTTAGGTTTGTTTGCTAATTTTATAACAGGCCATCATTTTTTACATATGGTAGCGATCAATCCTCTGTTATGGAGACAGCTGTGACATAGCGATGAAGTGGGTCCCAGTCTCTTCTCTGCCACTTGGACCAAAGTGCATCGGTGACTGAGCCCAAGGACTCAGGTCTCTTGGATGAGAGGAGCCGGATGCTTCCAAGTGTAAGATTCCAGCTCTTTATGGAGGGCCCTTTCTAGAATTTATTCATTGTGCTCCAGGGATAGCTATGTTTTGTGGCACAGACCTAGCATAAGTGTCACACAGAGAAAGGGACACAAGTACTTGGCCCCCACACGATGCTGAAAACCTGAGTCCAGCGCACTACAGGGCAGGAGACACTACCCGGGACTGGAGCAAGTGAGGAAGGGGAGGCGGCTTTGCTGCTGTTTGAGGAACTTTCCATTGAGTGGGAGGAGAGGCCGGCTTGTTTATTTCATAGCCTGGACACCTGGGATGCTTTGGACAAATTAACATCAATATGCAGTTCAGCAAATCACTATTCCCTGGTATAAAACATAAATCTTTTCATGGGATGTACAGTTTGTTTCTTATTTAGAAACCCTGTTTACATACATTTTCATTTAAATTTAAACATTTTGACATGAATGGGAAAATAAATACAGATGTGACACGCAGAGAGTCAAATGAGGTCGCTGTCACCTGGAAAGCGCAGAAAAATCTTGTGTCTTCCTCCTGGGGAACTTCCCAGCTGCGCTTTCTGTACATTGATTTGTAAGTTCAAGGAGATGCCCAGGAAGCCTTTAGGAAGAACATTGTGAAAACGGGTGGAAAGAATGAAATTACTACTCACATGTGATTACTACCCAGTTAAAAGCAGTTAGCAAAGGAAGTGCTAATCAAGTCAAATTATAAATTATGTCTATAGTCACTGATGACAGTAAATTGGTATTTCTAAACTTGAACTATTTACCATCAACTGTCAATTCAACCTTCTAAAATAGAGCCTCTGTGAAAACAGAAATCAGTCATGAGGTGGAAAAATATTCAGTCTGTGGCTATGGAGGCCTCTTGTGAGCCATAGACGCACTCTCTGGAGAAGGTGGCTGTGGATAATATTGCAATGCAGAGCCCAGGGCAGGGTGACAGGCAGGGTACAAGCTGGGGCACACAGAGTCTGAGCACAGCCCAACCCAACACTCACACTGACAACTCACCCAAAGGGGAACTTCATCATACAAACAGAAGTTGCATGCTCATAAGTAATAATATCAACCCGATGTGAGCTAACTAGGGTTTCAACAAAGGATGCTTCGGGATGAGTCTGGGTAGGTCACGGTGGCATGATCTTGTGGCCCTTTCCCTTCTGGCACCATCGCCCCTGTCTCTGTGTCCTGAATTTAATGAAATGAGCAGGCTTTGTTCTCTGACACAGTTCTGCCATGATGCGGGTAGACCACAGAGCCAGTTAATCATGGGTGAAATCCTCTCAAATGTAAGCCAAGTTAAACCTGTCCCCCTTTAGGTCACAAGGGTCTGCTGTTGTGTCTGAGTGACAAGAAAATACAGAAAATTGGTATCAGAGAAGTGTGATTCTTACTGTGAAGGTGCCTGATCATGTGAACCGGAAGCCTTTGAGCCACATGAACTAGAATTTAGAAGTATGGAAATGCTTGGAAAAGGGGGTCTAAAATGTTGTAGAGGCTCAGAAAACCAAAGTGCCAATAGGCATGCAGACGGTAAAGGCCAACCTCAGGAGGATTCGGGTGGAAACAAGGATTCCACTAGCAACTCTGGTAAAAATTTACACCAGAATTTTGTAGGTAAAATTTTTATCTACATTTTGCCCATGTCTTAAAAATTGCAAAAGACTGGGATTAAAGGCAGTGGGCTGGTTTATCCAATGGATGAAATTTAAACACAGCTTGATGTAATATTCAGGCTGTGGCAAGGGAACTACTGGCTGCTTTTAACCAGATTTAGCATAAGAATCAAGGGAGAGAAGCAGAGCATACAGATTTGAAAACCTTTAATATTGGCCCTTGAAAAATCATATAACTATCTACAATGTTGGAAGTGAAGGAGGCATGATTTCTGGGAAGATTAGTGCCACTAAAACAAGTACTTTACACAAGAAGAAGAAAGATACATGAGGGCATCTCAAAATTAAGCAATGCTCAAATGCACAGAACTGTCAACCTTTCATTTGAGAAGTGTTCCTGGGACCCCTCCTCAAGAAAAGCCTCCTGGGCAACTGGCTCTTAGTGATTTGTTTCACTGTCATTAGCCATGTAGTTACTCAGAAGCAGCTTCAGTCATGTCTCAACAGGACATTACTACTTCCCCAGAGCTTGCTGTCTTTCCCATGATGCTGATTCTACAGATGTGCAGAGTGCAAGAGTTGTGAAGCCACTGAGGCTGCCACGCAGGTTTCAGAGGAAGGCCACAGAAGCCAGGCAAAGAGCCTGAGAAGGCAGTGCATAAAGCTAGGGAACAGTAGTAGAGATCTTAGGAAGTTAGAGATGGCAATCTGCTGAGGAGGCTGTGAGTAGAACCAGTTGAAGACAAAGGATGTGACAGTTATGCCAACTCAACTTGAGCAAGTACCACCTATATTAGTACTCTGTGTGTGGATGACTGATGTGTCATTGAGAAAACTGAGGAGGAAAACCCACCCTGAATATGGGTAGTACCAACCAGCAGGCTTGTAGTCTGGGGGGAATAAAGGGAAGAAAGTAATTGTTCCCATTTTGGAAGAGGTCCACTCTCCAGCATGCCTTTGGACAAGGGTCCCAAGTTTCTTGATCCTGACAATGCAAACTCATACAGGCAACTCCAGGCAGGCACGTTTCATCTGTGCAAGTTTCCAGTCCTTCTACCATTACTGCGTCATTAATCTGTGAAGTGCCCTGTCAGCCTTTGTTCCTGAAGGTATCCTTGTGGATTCACCTGCTTCTGATGTTGTCAGATTACCAAATGAATATATATATATATATATATATATATATATATAATTTATTATGTTCCGTTAAAGAACCTTAACTGATATAGAGAGCATAAGGGTGTGACTGGCCACATCTTCTGAAACATACCAAGTGCCCTGATAAGATTCCAGGCATGGACCTGTAGGACTTAATGTTTAAACTTTTGTATTTTTGTCTTGATTTGGTTCTATTTTTATCTACTCCTTGACCATTTACTTTTGGGATGAAAATGTTGATCTTTATATTTTAGTATTATGTGACATGGTTTTGATTTTATAAATTTTATTTTAATGAGAAAGAGATAGGAATGAGACAGTTTCAAAACAAGTTGGTAGGACAGTTACAATAATTAATACATTGCACATAAAATTATCATTCTGAGTCCTATTTTGTTTGTTTGTTTGTTTTTGTTTTTTTGAGGCACCAAGGATTGAACTCAGGACCTTGTGCTTGCCAGGCAAGTGCTTATTCTACTGAGCTATCTC